>CAUYPK010150791.1:0-29008 GCA_963574355.1 Loris lydekkerianus | reverse complement strand
GATACATGTTCTCTAGGCCTTTTAGAAAACATGGAGTTGTTCCTTTGGCCACATATATGCGAATCTACAAGAAAGGTGATATTGTAGACATCAAGGGAATGGGTACTGTTCAAAAAGGCATGCCACACAAATGTTATCATGGCAAAACTGGAAGAGTCTACAATGTTACCCAGTATGCTGTTGGCATTGTTGTAAACAAACAAAAGGCAAAATCCTTGCAAAGAGGATTAATGTTCGTATTGAGCATATTAAGCATTCTAAGAGCCGAGATAGCCTCCTGAAACATGTGAAGGAAAATGATCAGAAAAAGAAGGAAGCCAAAGAGAAAGGTACCTGGGTTCAATTGAAGTGCCAGCCTGCACCACCCAGAGAAGCCCACTTTGTGAGCCCACTTAACGGAAAGGAGCCTGAGCTCCTGGAACTCATTCCCTATGAATTTATGGCATAATAAGCATATAACATAGCACACAGGAGTACTAGTGGACCCATGTTTTTAGATGCAAGAACCTATTTATTCCCTCTGAGCTTATGGCATAATATGTGTACAGCATAGCACACAGGATAACCAATAGTCCCCATGTAACAGTGATAAAAGGTGCTGGAACCTATTTCCCATGAATTCAAAAGTCAATCAATACTTTGTCACATTCAATAGCAAGGTGCATCCCTGAGCTACTGGAACCTCTTCCCCTATGAATTCATGGCATGGTACATACAAATAATAGCATAAAAATGTTTCTTGTTCATTCACTACAAGTGTTTCCCCCCCCCCAAAGAAGTATTAAAGCAAATTTTAATGTGTCCTAAAAAAAAAAAAAATCTTGGAAATTATGCTATAGTCATTGGGTATTTGGCTTCTTCAAAAAATTTTCATTTTATAAGATAGTTTCACATTTTGAAAATAGATAAGTCATTAGAAGAGATATTTACATGTCTTTAGCATTTATTACATTCAGTTTTCTACTAAGAACATGTATTTTCTTATTTTTTAAAATCTTCTTCACAAGATCATAAAAATTGTAATAGCATTCTGGGAAAAAATACAAAGTATACCAAAGTTATAGTGCAGAATTTATTGCCTTTAATGAAAGCATTAACTACACTAATAGAATCATATTATTGCTGAGTTAATGTATTTCTTATAAGCATCACACCAAATAATTTATACTCAGAAGAATGCATAAATGCCTTAAGCTCAGGAAAGATATTTAAAATGATAGCAGTTATTTCACAAATCACACTTGTGAGAGTGGAGAAGTATAATTGTTGAATATTATTTGGAATTTACATTTTAAGTTAAGGACAAAACAGTGACTTTTTAACAAGTATATGGAACATATATACATCCCCACTGATCAAATGTTCTGTGGCCTTAACAAGCCAAGAAAAAAAGAACAGAAACAATTGTGAACACATTAACTGTTTATGAGTTGAAATCCTAAACAAAGAAGAAATGTACATTAATGCAGCTTTTTATTTTTAACCAAGCAGTTTTTTAAATAATAAAGAACACCAAGTGCAAGATAAGGTTGTTTAATCTTTTTTCTTGGTTATAAACAACCTTCCAGAGAGGGTCACAAACCTAATCTTTCACTACTTCTAAAATCAAGATATAAGACCAAGCTGTTGGAAAGTTTATCCCTCATCAAAGGAGGAATATCAATACCCATTTGGAAGCAAAGTATTTCCTTTTTTAATATGGACTCGGTTTTTCAAGTCTTGGAAGACAATGTCATCTCACCATTGGAATGCAATTCTTTCCAAGTTAAGATCAGAGAATGAACCTATGTAAGAGGAGTCCCGATTTTGGTCAGCCTTAAGCAAGACAGGCTAAAGGTTTTCCTGTGCCTCCGACTTCCTCTTTAGATCACCAAGATTAAGGGTTTCTACACAGAAACATAGAGCCAGAACCTTATATATTTAATTCCACCGTGACACTTTTCCATTAATTGGGATTGGTTTACTTGAATGTTAAACACTGGTGTTAGCTAAAGAATCACACAATTTAAAATTGAGATAATAAGTCCCACAACATAGGGTTGCTATGAGGATTATATATGACAACACTTGCAAAGAGCTTGAAATTCTGCCAAGGAGACAGTGGAAGATACGTAGGAAAGATTGAACCAGAAAATAATTTTAAAGTATGTATTATTTAATCATTTCAGAATTTGATAAATCAAGTTATAATTAAACAAATTAGGATAAATGTTGAACATATAATAGACCTCCTGAGGATAATGATCATCCAATTGCTCAGAAACAAAGATGAAGAGAATTTTTAAAAATAATTTTTATTTCAAAATATTAGTGGGGATATGTGTTCTTGTTACATAGATGAATTGTATAATGCTGAAGTCAGGCTTTTTAGCAAGCCAGTCATCAGAGTACGGCACATTGTACCTGATAGGTAAGTTTTACCTCTTACTCCTTTACAAACAAACAAAAAGAAAAACACACTGATGGGAGTATGTTAAAGGGATTCACATGCTAACTGAAGAAGTACCTATGACCCAAACCAGAAAAGATGGGAGCAACAACATATTGAAAGTAGGTTTAGATTATAATAAAAAGCATTAGAAAAGTTACTGAATAAATAAATAAATAAAGGATCATAAACAAACTGTGTAGAACTTTACATAATTTTTGTAGATACTTTGGCCTCAAAGAGATGAATTTAAGTCCCCACTCTGTGTGTGCTGTGCATAGAGACTTCTATACAAAGAGCATAGGTGGCAAAGTAGAAAAGAGAGCAATGAGGCAAACGTTCCCTTGACAAAATCAACATTGACAGTGATAAATCGTGTTAATAGTGTAGGCCTTTGAAATTGTGTGATGAAAAAGAAATACTTTACCTACATGATCTTCCTTTGAAAAATCCATAACTCCAGTCTGCATATTAGAAAAACATTAGGTGAATTGCACTAGAGAGACATTCTACACAATACCTGACTCTCAATGTCTCTACCAAGAAGTCTTAAATAGATAATCCTTTAGAAAGAGGTAAAACCGTGAATTCTATGAACACTGAAGTGTCAGAGATGAATAGTGGGATATTTCTTGAGAATAGGTTTGGTTAGATCATAGAAGAGAGAACAAGAAAATGTAGGGAAAAGAGTCCCTGAAGATAAGCAGGTATGGGTTGGAGAGGAAATATTGAGAGCATCAAAAATCAAGCATCAATGTATTTATCATTTACATGCATCCCATCCTGCCTATTTCTTAGATATTTAGTGGCAGAAGCTTTTTCCAGGGCCTCAAACTGCATGATTATGAAAGAAAGCTATAGACTATAATTATTACAAAACATAGAAAGGATCATTTATCTAATGCTCATTTTGTGAGTAAATATTTGTATATAAATTTGTATGGAAAGGTGAATTATTAGTTTAGTAGTAAAGTTTTAATGAAATAGAAATTTTAAATTAAAATACACTTATAAAAAATAATTGAATATGCATTGTCTTTTAACAGCTGTCTGCATGGGAGAATCTCCACCAATTTCCAACTCTATAAGCGCTTTTAAGAACTTATAAAATTAGATTTAATTGAAAACTAAAAATTCTTGTGAATATTCTTTTGACATTTCAAATTCCTATTCTTCCTTCAAGTGCAACTCCTCCATGAATTCATCATTGACTGGGGTCCTTGTCACCTGATTTTTCATTTCCACACACATACATGTGTATCTATAGTTCCGACATGATATTTGTAATATAAGGACTGAACTTTGTGCAATATCTACTTGGAGCAAGACTACTTGGATCCACATCCCAAATCCAGTTCTTTTAACTTGGCGGAATTTACAAAAAGATTTACTTCTCAGTACTTCAGATTCTTCCTCTATAAACTGGGAATGGGAACAGCAGAACTTTCACAAAGGATTTTCATGAAAATTTGTCAGCTGGTCAGTAAAAAAAAAAATTAAACTAATAAGAATTTATACAATATTATAAATGCTCAAATAATGTCAGTCATTATTATTACTAAAGTGTTAGGTATAGTGTCATTGTTAACTTCTTTCCTGATGTGCAGTGGAAAGATGTGAAATAATATTGACTAAGTTTTAGTCAATGACTGGGCAGAAGACACTGTTTTATGTATTTTCATGCAATCATTTATGTTCTCTTATTTATTCATCAAAAATAAAATTCATCTGTATTTTAAACTATAAGTGAAGAATTCTGATGAGAATCCCATATATTGTAAATATTCAATATAATCAAACAGTTATTTTTTGTTAAGACTTTGAGGAATAGCACAATTTCAGTGTATTTTTGCTCTCTTTTTGCTGCTGATAAGCTACTGATTTTCTTTTTCTCTTAACTTTATTGATCTCTATAAATCCCTCTTAAAGAAATATAAAGAAACACACAGAAGAAATAAGAACCGTATTATTGATAGCAATAAGCTCTTCCTATGTGGCCAAGTTATTGTAAGCACTGTCAGCTAGTTTATTACTGCTCTCTTAGACAATAACCAATAATTTATTAATATTTATAAACAAGGAAACTGAGTATTAGAAAGCAAGTTATTTGTCTGGGAGCTCAACAAAGCCTGAGGCACCAAAGCAAGAATTCAAAGCCAGGCTCTTTTAATAGCAAAATCCAAATTCTTTTTTTTCTCTTATGTCTTTTATTTCACATTAATATGAGGGTACAAATGTTTAGGTTACATTGTTTTTGTTTCTAAGGTAAATTTCAAGGTGTAGCTGAGCTCTTCACCTAGGGAGTGTGCTATGTCCCCTTACATTGTGTCCATAGATGAGAACTTGCCTAAATATCTAACCAATAGACAGGCTAAACTTTTAAATTAAAAAAGAGTTCTGCCTCTGAATTGTGTTGTGGAATTTAAAAAGTCGATTTAGGATACCATCTAAAAGTTAGATAGAAATGTTTCTTTATTTTTTTAATAGTGAGAACTTCTCCTTTAAAATACATTACAAAGGACATGCAATTGTTCAATTTTGTCTATTCTGTCAATCCTGTGAAAAGTATTTCCTGCCTGGAAGGCAGTGGTCCTCCATTTGCACTAAAAAGTCTACTACAATATAAAAAAAGTACTCTACACTTCTTACTGCCCTAAAATAACAAACCATATTTTTATAAGATCGAACTTGTCACTCGCAGGAGAAATTTCCAGCCTTTTATTTGTTCTCATTGTGACGGCATCTCTCTGTCTTTCCCCCCAATATTTCTGTGTGGGGAACTATATGCAGCCAAATGAAAAGAAAGAAAAAACAGTCAAACCCAATGTCAATCTCTTCATTCCAATGAGCACTGTGCCTCAAAGTATGGGTGGAACTATTGAAATACGACCATTATAACTCGGAGACTTACCTATGGCGGTCAGCTTTATCTTGATTTTGTTCAGGGAACAAGACATATTGGTGAATAATGGACGCTTGACAGAACAGGAAGTAGGCAATAACACAAGTGACTTGAGAATTCAGTGATTAATGTGTGTAAGTCCTATCATTTATAACTTTTGTGAATTATACTACTATTCAGCCAAAGAGAAAGGGAGCAATTTTCCTGCTCTGCCAAGATTAACCTTACTCTGGTCTTAACCCTTTTTCTTTCCAAAAGCAGTTTCATTCCTACCATTGATGGTAATATCTGAACATCAACCACAGCATCACCTTGTGAATTATTTGCTTAGATAAAATATTTCTCTTCACTTTCCTTCTTGATCATATACTTTGGTAAGTGTTCCACAGTTAATCTTATGTCACTTGGATCTGACTAGTTGTATCTATTCTTTGTTATTTGCCTCATAGATAACGCTGCTTCCAACCCATTAGCCCTTAGGCATCACCTTTCTTTATTTCCTCCTTCCACTGTTGTTTATCCACTATCCTAATGACCGCTCATTTGGAATCAAGGATCTGAAAGCCAACCCAATTTCTGACTCTACTCCATGGTGCAGTAGTTGTGGCTCCAGTATTGACAATCACTCATGAGACACAAATAGGTTTTAATCTAATGCCATATTTATTTATCTTTATAAAGAACGAAGGAGGAGATACTGCAAACACCTCTTCATCTCATCAGGAAGTTTGCCAGTTACCAGGCAACAGGAAGTTGTCTTGTTAATCAGATAGAGTTTACCCAGAAAAGAGCCAATGAGAGTGTTATTCACCTTGACCAGAACCCCTTTCCCTACCCATCTTTTGTATCATTTTAGCCATGCAAATCTAAGGCCAGCATGCCACTCGCAACTCCCCACTCAGCTGCAGTGCCATACAACAGTGGAGGCAGACATAACTGAGCCAATTTATCTCAACTTGGCTATTTTCAAGGAAAAAGTGCTGCAGTGATCAAGGTCATTTTCAGACAGGCCTGCATCAATGACATCTGGAGATTACTCCTTCATTAATAAGCCTTTATTTATTAACTTTCAGCAGAGGACTCTGCTTGTGTATCAATTCTCATTCCTTTTTCTAGATCGAGAATTCAGGATTTCTCCTTTGCAATTAGTGTTGTGACATTGCTGCACTTTTCTTTTTCCTGCTTCAGTAGAAAGGTAGGCTAATACTTCTCACTCCCTGATTGACCCCCAAATGGCCAGAGTCATCACAAGGCAATGTAATCATGGCTGGCTGTATAATTAACTGAGCCCTTTGTTCAAAACACAGGTTGCTAAAATAAAATGTCTGTTAACATCTTATGGTGATTTTTACTTGCTGCTTATGTTGTTCTAAGTAAGAAAAATTATCACTTACTAGTATAAATTTAATCGCTCATTTTTCTGTCATGCAGTATCAAATTCAAATGCTGATAACTGAATATTTACCATGTATAAGGAATCATTAAAATTATGCAATTTGTAGTTTTAGCCCAAATACACATATATATTATATATAATTCTTGCAGGAACAGTAGAAACTTTGAGTAAAACTATTTAAATTGCCTTTATTTTAGTTTTTAATATCTAATATTTCTAGATGCCACATTCTACAAAGTCTAATACACATTCCACCAAAAATGTATGAGCTTGGTTTATGGAGGAGCGAGAAAGGATTAAAAAAATGAACTATGTGTTGGTCTTTCTCTCTCTTTCTTCCTTTGTCATTATTTTTAGCATAAGTTGGCTAGTGAGGTAGAAAGGATATTCTTGTTTCTCTCTGTTCTCACCATGATGATCTTTCTTCCTTCACATATACTGGCTTATTTTTGATATGGGAAAGGACATCGGAGTGTCAGTGCCCCCAGTTAGTCAGTCATAGATGAAATATGTGTTATGAACTGAAGTGTGCTGTCCCCTTCCCCAAATCTATATGTGGAAGCCCTAATCTCTAATGTCATGGTGTTCGAGAATTAAGTTTAGATGGGATGATGAGGATGAGCTCTCATGATAAGACTAGTGCACCTGCATGAAAAGGAAGGGAAACCAGAGCTGTGTTTCTGTCTGCCATGTGAGAAGGCAGCCACTGGCAAGATAGGCAGAAAGAGAAACTCACCAGAGTCTGATCATTGCTGATCTCCGACATCCAGGCTCAGGGCTTGAGAAAATAAATGTCTATTATTAAGCCACCTAGTCTGTGGTATTTTGTTATGGCATCCTGAGGTAAGTCACATGCTTATCTTATACTCAGTTAAGCATTGATGAACTCCAAGCATGGAGAATACACTGTGATTCTGTGCTGAGTACATTGCAAACACCATACACATGCTGGTGCAGCAGAAAGAAACAAGGGATACATATATTGCAGGCATCTACTCTGCTCACACAATCCTCCACTGTCCACTGTCCTGTGAAACTTTAGTTATGAAACACAAGGTCATAATAAAATATTAAGAATTTTAAGTCACTGGGTTCAGAGCATCACACTAAGTATGGGCTTATGCAACTGACAGCATCGGTTGCCCATTCATAAAAGTGATCCTGATTGTAATCAGTTGTATATGGAACTGGATAATGTCACAACCTATCTTCAATGAAAGACTGATAACTAACCTAGGATGTAAATATCAAAGGGCAGAATAGAAATAGTCTCATGACGAATAAGAGTAGATATAAGGGACATCTCTGGAGGAAGTACCTTTTAAAAAGTGTGACTTAGGTCATTCTGAAAAAGGTAGAAATATATTCATCGTTTGAGAAAATGCTTCTTAAAATATTCTTTTTATTACCAAAATGTTCTATGGTAAAATACTGAGACACATTTTATTTTTATTAACTATCCGTATTATACTTTACTTTACCTAGACCTCTCTAATTCCAGCCATTAGCTGATTTCACTTAACTGAAGAGTGAAAAATAAAAGTGTCTATTCAATACAGAAACAAGTGAGTAAACAAAGGATTCAGAATAAACATTCAATAGAGTATTTTAATATTCTTCTAAAGCACCAGCTGAACAGACATGTTACAGTAGTACAGAATTTATATAAAATCAAATAATATTTTTATTTATCCACTTTTAGCCACAGGCACCACCCATTTATGCATCCACTTTTAACACTTATGTTCTTTTTTTTCTGCTTCTCTGATAACACTGTAAACTCCTTAATGTCACAGACTAGTATATTGTCCAGTTCTGTGATCAAGTGCCTCATCACTGTCCTTGGTTTAATTCAGGTTCTAAATATATGCCTGCTGATTCAACAACTTTAATTTATTTTATAATACTTGAAGCCTAATTATATAATTCTTGACCATAATTTCAAAGATGGCTTTATTAATTACATTAAATTTTTTTTTGCATTTTTATTTGCATCTGTTAATCACTGTACACTATTGCATTTATGAGGTCATTCTTTCTATTTATAAATCATGAAAAATAATTACAAAATATCATAAATGACACTAGTGAATACATCTGGTGATCATTTAACATGTTTGGAATTGTTTACAGCTAGTTCACCTGATTGAAAAGCTACAGCAAAATAATAGTTTATATGAACAAAAGTCTTTAGAGACTGATATTTCTTAAAGATAAAGGGGACAGGTAATTAATCTTTGTTGTATCAAAGGCAAGTGTTACTGCTTTGCCCAAAGAAGGTTTCAAAGAACTATCCATCAAAAAAAGGGATGGAGGATGGGGGAAATAGAGATTTTAAAACAGCATATATAATCCCAAACAAAGCTAATTGAAATAGAAGTTAAAAGGGAAATTGAAATTAAAAGTCAGAGATAAAAGAATCAAATAAATGGAGATAGAAAATTAAGTTAAAAACACAGCAAAGGAAAGTAACTTTAGAGCTTTTCTGACCTGGTGCAAAGGGGAACAGTCAAACCAGAAACAGGCAAGAGTTTCAACCAACCTTTTGAAAATGAGCTTACAAATAAGACAGCAAAATCAAAAGGAACTTAAAACTGGGTTTTCTTTGAAATGCATTCAAAACTTCCTTTTGTGTCAATATTCTGTGATAATAGGAATATCTTAGGTCACATTTTGCATTTGGAAAATGTTTTTTGTCATGTGTTCATAATTGTATTACTTAGTTTGTGATTGTGACTCTTAATCATTCCATGTCATTGACCATGGGAGTGAGAATAACACTCACATTTTAAGGGAACTCTTGCATACAAGGACTCAGCCATTTTTTGAACAGAGCTATATGCCTGAATACCAATGTGGTATTGAAAATAACCCTTCTGTTATTTACAAGTGATTTGGCGGTGGTTCCAGCATAATTTGGACAACTCTCAAAAGATAGTCTTAGACTCTTTGAATACTTGCTTTCTGTCTGCTGTAATACCAGTCTCTATCTTCCTGCATGGACAAACTCCGTCTACACTGAAACCATTACTGGCTAATAGTTTCTACTATTTGAAATTTAATTTGGTTTTGAGTGAATTCACTTTACCTCCAAAGTAACTCTACTGAAACAGCTTATTCCTTTCCTCTTTGCAGCTCTGGCATCATTTGCCAACAATTGATCAATAGGACCTAATAACCAATAGAACCAGAATCCATCCATTCCCTCCCATTACAGATTCTGTCACCTGGACAACATAGAATTTCATTGATCTTCAATAACAGTGCACTACTATTGCATATAGAATTTTGATTTGCTTTGTGAATCACTCAATGACAAAAATGTACGTTTCACAGAGTACTAAGAAACATAGAACTCTTTGCTTCTGCTTTGAATGTCCAAAAGTTCATTCTCAACACTAAACTTTAAGTTATCTTAAAACTAAGAGTCACTCTTCTACTCCCATGGAAGTTTTACTGAACCCTAAATGCTCATAATGACCCAAAAGATGCTACATGATCTTGTTCTCTCTCCCCTCTCTGAAACTATCTCTTCCACATTTACTTTAGTTCATATGAAGAAGATTCATTGGGCAGCACCTGTGGCTCAGAGGAGTAGGGAGCCAGCCCCATATGCTGGAGCTGGCGGGTTCAAACTCAGCCCTGGCAAAAAACTGCAAAAAAAAAAAAAAAGAAGATTCCTTGATGCCCCTTGTATGCATAAGATACACTTTCATATTGGGCCACAGATGTCCCACAGGTGGCTCACAGTCTCTCATTCTTCATCACTTTCATCTTGAGTCATCTTCTCTATGTGGTCTTCTGTGGTCCCCTAATATCTCACCTACAGCAATTCTCATTGCTTTCCCTGCTTCTGTGTCAATAATGTAATCTCCATAGGCAGGTAATGTATATTTAACTTACTATCTTGTTTAACATCTATTTTTACCTGCTACAACATTATTTCCAATGAAAGCTGCAGTATTTTCTAATTTTTGCACAAGGTGTACTCTTAGCACCTAGAATTTATCTGGATAAAGCTTTGTAGGCACTCAGTAAACTTTGTTAAAAGACAACATTTAAGGGACCATTAATTTATGTATTTTTTAATTGCTTATCCCACAAAAAACTATGCAAGATCTGTTTTGCTGACAGCTTCAGTGCTCTAAGTATTTGTGATATTGATGCATTTATTAGCTGTATAAGAGGTTTATTTTTGTTGCCTTCGAGGCATTGATAGATAATTTAAATTATATTTAAGTAACTTTTCTTATTTAATCTATGTGGCATGCCAAATATCTGAATCTGTAAGAATGTGGCTCATTTATAGAAAGCTGATAAATGGGATAACTATGGTTGTCTTTTTCAATTAAGAGAACCACTGCTCAGTAGATCAAAGGAAGACTTCAGAGATTCGGTAATAATAAAAGTGTCTGTTCTAGTTCTGCCATTGACTTTCCATGTAATCCAAAGTGACTCACTTAATCTCTCTGTGTTCCAAGTTTTCTTATCAGCAAAATAAGGAGTAATACAGCTGACATATAATTACTTTTAAAAGGTGGTAGGTAAAAACAGGACTTATGAGTTATATTTTTCTGCTGACAATAACATGTTAACTCAAATTCAGTTTATTTTATTTTACATAATAAGATAGACATAATTTGAAATCATGGAAGTTCATCTATAAGTTATTAGCTTTTTGTTGTTGTTGTTGTTTAGCAGGTCTGGGCCAGGTTGAAACCCACCAGCCCCAGTGCACGGGGTGGCACTCTAACTATTGAGCATAGGTGCCCTATCTATTAGTTTTGAAGAAAGCATTGGAAATAGGTCAATAATTTGCAGTGGGATCTGGTTCGTAATTTAGCAATGTCTATGAGAGCTTCACACAGGGATCCCATAAGTTTTGTTCCATATCATAATCAGATACATCCAATTTTGTTCTGGGTGATAGATATGTCTTCTAATCGAATTAAGTGAAAGGAAGAAAAATATTAAAACTCATTTTTCAAAATAGTTTTGTGGTTTATTTATTTATTTATTTCCATGATGGATTAAGGAATTGCATAGAAACAACCAGGTTTTCTAGGACTCAAGATTTGTCCTTCAGGAAAAATACTTCTAATGCATAAATCAGTAAGAGCCATATTTATCCCTCTCCCATCCCCCCAAAAGTTTACTTAGTAATGCAGTAATTCAGTAGGAGGGAGAAAAAACATTGGGGGAAAAAGGATGGAGGGGAAGAGCATTTTTGAGTACTTGTGAGTGTCACTCCAGTTGGCATTTAACCCAGTTGATAACCTCTAAGAAAGTTGTCAGCACAATAAAATAGAGGGAAGACGGTATCACACCTGAGTTTTCCTACTGAATGGCAGGAAAGGCACATGGAAGGGAAGAAACAGAAGCAAAAAAAAAAAAAAAAAAAAAAAATAGCTTTACAAAACTCAGAAATAGCAAAACTCTACACTGCCCTACTATAGATGGGAACATAACTGAGGCCAAGTAATTTCATTGAAAAATTCTCCACAGAGAATGGGTATGAGGTCTGACAATTAAGTTTATGAACTCATCCTACTAAAAGTGCTACATACTCATTGCTGAATATTACTGTGGTCACCTTCAAAGTACTGTCCCTGGGAAGCTACATACTGATACCAGGGTTTAGTCCACCCTTCAGAGCAATTTTGGAATTCTTTTTCTAGAGCAGCTGATTCAGTTTGTGAAGTCATTCTACAAACAGTGCTACATACCTCATTGCTGAATATCACCATGGTCACCAGATGGCCAAGGGGAGTAGTTCAAAGATGACCATAGTGATATTCAGCAATGAGGTATGTAGCACTTTTCTAGGATGAATTTGTAAGCTTAATTGTCTGACCTCATATATTATGGTATAAAGAAGAGTGATAAGCCACACGGCTAAGAGAAAAATGAAAGTCACAACCATGTGCAAGCACACATAAGGCATTACAGTTATTCCCTTAAATTGTGAAGGAAGAATGTGATTCCAATAACTCTAGCTAATTTTGGTTGAGGAAAGTGAGCTAAGGAGTTACAGTATTACAAACCATTTTTTAAAAACCCTCTTTTAAGGAGCAGCCAAAGGACAGAAAAAGGAGTTGGATCTCATGAGAATATGATGGCCAGGAAAGGTGGTTGAAAAGAAAAATGAAAGTAAACTTCTTTGATTGGTCAGTAATTTGTTGCTCTTTTATGGGGTCTATCAAATCACACTGTGATTCTAACATTTCATGACTTAGGCTCAGCTATGATTAAATAAATCTAGCTGATGTTTTAAATGTCTGTCTTGAGTGCTGTATTAGCAAATCAAAAGAACTTACCTAGTTCTAAGTTCTTGTTATAAGTTTATTTAGTTACATTCTACTGTTCTCTAAACATTATAATGAACCATAAAATCAGCCTTGTATCATGCCTGATGATTTAGCATGTATTATGATTAATTTTTATGTGTAGGCAATTATCACATCCTTTGAGAGGAAAAAGAAATCAGTATAGGAGGCAGAGCTTTTTCTCAAGTGGGTCATTTTGTATTTTTGCAAGATGACTGTTACAGACTGAATATTTATGTCCCCCACCCATTCATATGTTGAAGTCCCAACTCCCAATGTGATGGTATTCGGAGATGGAGCCTTTGGGAGGTAATTAGGTTTCTATGAGATTGTGAGGGTAAGGTTCACATAATAGAATTAATGTCCTTAAGAGGAAAAGACTAGAGAGCCTGCTTTCTTCCTTTCTCTCCTCCACATGACAATATAGCAAAAACACGGCCATTTGTAGGTCAGGCCCTCAGCAGATCCTGACCATGGTGGCACACTGATCTCAAACTTGCCAGCCTTTCAAACTGTGAGAAATGAATTTTTGTGGTTTGAGTCGCCCAGTCTATGATATTTATTTTAACAGCCCAAGTTGACTAACATGATAATTCTTATGCTTTTTCTGAATTCCACTAGTCAATTATCTTCAGAAATCTGATTTATTTTACCCATTTAACATAAGTAGCAAATGAAAAATAAATCAATTTGACATATGTGTGCTTACTGGCTATTGTGGCAATATATATTACTACTCAGGAGCCAGTCTTCAGCAGAGAGGTAAAATAAGCAGAACATAAATATGTTAATGCCACTAAATTCCACAGTGATATTTATTGACTAAATGTAAGGTGGTGATATAGGGTGACTAAAGTGAACGCTTGAGAAAAGTATTTGTGGTCATTAAAAAAAGCAAAATCCAAACTGCCAACAAAAACTTTGAAAATTATGATTATAAATGTTTAGGGGGGTCCTCCCCCATATGACCTCTGATTTAAGTTATTTGAAATCAAAAACACTTATCTTATACTTTTATTTTGAGACTCAAAACTGATGAAGACTGATATTTAAATTGATGACCAAAAACATGCTGGGCCAGGCTTGGTGGCTCATGCCTGAAATCTTAGCACTCTGAGAGGCCAAAGCAGGTGGATTGCTTGAGCTCAGGAGTTCATGATAAGCCTGAGCAAGAGTGAGACCCCATCTCTTCTAAAAACAAAACAAAGCAACAAACAAAATTGAGGATTACCTGAACTAAACAGTAGGAGGTTGCCATGAGCTATGATGATGTCATGGCACTCTACCCAGGGTGACAGAGTGAGATTCTATCTTAAAAAGAAAAAAAATATATATTTATATATGTATATGCTGCAACCATGATTAAATATGTAAATGACCCTAAGAGTCAATCATGAAATATGGAACATGATACATATATAGAATTTTGTATATATGATATATATAATATATATATTCTCTTTCCATTTCATGTTATAGAAAAAATATATTATTAGATATATAATTTCTGCATAGAAATTGTCAAGGTCCAATACTGTGGAAAATATGTTGTTTGGAGAAGAAGAGAATAAGCATAGTTTTGGCCATAGACTTGACTTATCATTGGACTAAAGGTAAATAAAGAAGAAAAGAATTTTTATAATTGCCCTCTATTTACTTAGTGCCATTAATTTTTAAAAATTTTGCCTTAAATGTTCACCATGAATAGAAACTTTTTGATTTCTGTATTATCATCCCTTTCTCCTCTGCTTTCAGTTATAATTTTCATCAAACACTCTTAAGTTCCTTAAGATCATAGGAGACTATAACCTTTAAGTTAAACAACATGAAGAGCATGTTCTCAAAATTTGTAAAAATTCTCTTTCCATTTAATAGTATAAAGAACTAAAAAAAAAAAAAAAAATCTCTAAAACAAATTTTACATCGCTATTATCACAGACTGACTGATGAATCTCCTATTTTATTTTCAACCTCTTCACATTTGAATGCTCTCACTTCATAACGGCTACAGCATCCTGTCAGAAGTAGGATTTCCACTGATAGTTGTCATCAGGTTCAAACTCTGATTAAATTCTGATTTTAAAATTTCCAGTAGCTGCTGTTTTCTAAAAGGCTTGAGGCTGCTGGATAACCTAGCACTGTCTCTCCTCCATCATCATTTCATCTTGCAAGCTGATGAGAAACAATCCTTTAAAACAGAAATGGTCCTACTTTTAACAAAGCTTTGAAATCATCCCTGTCCTGGGACTGGCAGGATTTTCAGTGATCTTATTATTCTTCACAAATCAATTTTATTCATATCCCAAATTCCCATTATACTATCCCTTTAATTGTCCCATTTTATTTAATTAAAATAATTTATATGTTAATACACATTTAGCAATTGCAAAAAAGCATATAAAATGTACAATTGCCTCTTGTCAAGTTTAGTTTCTTTCTCTAGCAAGATTTTATCCTATAGTTTTTGAGACATATGGTCAAATGAAAACACTTTTTTTCCTGTGAAAGTTGGTAGGCAACATTTTGTCTAAGATTACAGAAAGCCTGTCAATTCCTTTTGAGCTAATTTGCTCAAAGCCAATCATCCCACAGACAAGATTTTCAAAAGGACAATTTTCTAAATGAACTCTCCTCTTAGTCTTTCTTCTAGGTGAAACATTTCCCTTTCTCCTCTGTCTTCCACTTACCTCAGGGACATAGTGGAGAAACAAATTGTTAAGAAGCCTTAAAAAGTATTTATAGGCTAAAATGAAACTAAAACATTATAGAAATCTCAAAAGTTCTTAAACCATAGAATTCGATTTTAATTGCTATACATTTTATAAAGGACTATAGAAACAAGCAAATTTAGCTAACTTGTCTTTCAGAAAAATTATCCAGTCAGTGAAATGGATTTTGGTAAAATAAATTTGGCAAATAAAAATAGACGGAGCCAAAGTTGCAAGATCTGGCTCCTTTCTCTGGGAGGAAGATTAGGAATTGAAGAAAAGGAACAGTGGTGTGTTGACAGTTGTTAGAATCACACAGGTTCAGGAGTAGCAAAAACAGAGACTGAGTTAAATTGAGTAGAATTTCAGTGTAACACCCACCTTTCTCCTAGCATTTCCATTACTCCAAGGCTTTTTCTTGTAACAAGCCTAGGATATAAGTTGTGGTAATATTTTCTAGAAAAGTCAAGGACAGTTGTCTTGGGTTCCATCTAAAGCAGGTTAAGGACCATAGAGCCCTCAGACATCAAAATAATGGTATTTTAGATGAGATTCAACATGTAAACTTAGGCTACACTGATGTGAATGCAAAATAAAGATCTTTTAGAAAGACTTTTGCTCTCTTTCAACACCAGTTGGATGTACCAAAGTTCAGTTTTGACACTAACCATCCAGATGAGAGCTGGCACAGATGTTGAAGGTTACTTAAGCCTGTGCTGCACTTCAGTGGTCCCCAGGCTACCTGCACTTCTGATCATCTGACTAACTCTGGGCCTTCCATGTCACTCTCAGGTTTTCTATTTCATTAGAAAAATTCAAAGAACTCAGGAAAGTGCTGTACTTAGAACTACAATTTATCATAAAAGGTACAAATTCAAAAAACCAGTCAAATGAAGAGACTCACACAGTAAACAAGTTCTCAGAAGCAACACAGAGCTTCTTCCCTCTCCTGCTGGAATGAAGATTTATTTCTCTCCTGGCACATCTATGTGTTTGCCACCTAGAGAGCTGCACTAAACTTCAGCATCCATGGTTTCACTGGAGCTTTGTTACCTATGTGGCACTGATTGATGTAATCATTGGCTACATTATTTAGATGTGTTTCCAGCCCCCTTCATTCCCTGGATATTGGGCTAGCTCAGAGTCTCAACTCTTTTATCATCTGTTTGGTTTTTCTCGGACCCAATTCCAACTCTGGAGCTATCACTACCTCAGTACAACAGAGACAGTCCCGACACTTGAGAAATCCCAAGGATTATAGAAGCTCCACTATAAAACCCTGGACCAAGACCAGACAAATTCTTCACTCTATAATAACTTGTATTTGCTATCTTGAGGTAAATATTTTGCCTTCTCACTCATGTCACCTGTTTATACCATTTACTCTCTTTTATCTCCTGGAAAACTTAAAAGAAATGCAGAAATAGGAATAAGAATTGGAGAGTTACATATATTCATTATAGCCTCATGAAATAGGGATTTTACCCTATTTTTAGGTGAGAAAATTAAAGAATTGGAATGTTAGATAACTTGCTTCAAGTTGTACATTGAGTAAGAGCAGAGTCTGTGCCAGAAATCAGGAAAAGCTGGGCCCAATTCCTACACAGAACAAGGGTTAGTATTGATGAGTCCACACCTCCACGACCTTAAATGTAAAGCATTTTTAGTATTTCCCTCAAAACTAAAACCAAAGAGTTTTATGGTAAAAATTTTCAAAATTCTGTGTCAATTGAAGATATGATTTCTATTGGCTTTGTCTTCCCAGCGTCCACATGCAGCTAATACCCAAATCCATTCTCCAATGTTCTGTCCAATGTGTCCTCCTGCCAAGAGACACGCCTTGCCATTTCGGCTGGGTTACATCCAAGCATTCTATTTTCCCAGGGAATATATATAATTACCTAATGACTGCAGCTCTACTCATTATGAGAAGGTTGTTTTTATGCTTGGGAAAATTTTCTTTAGCTTCTAGGTTGCTACAAAACAGTCGAAGGTATTTATTGTACTTAAATGTTCAGCTCAATACTCAAAAGAGAAAAATAACTTACATGACTTAAATTTATGTAAAGAAGTTGGCAGACTCATAGACAAACACATTTAAAACATATTTTATTTTCTGATACATTCAAGGTACTTCTAACATAAGATTCTATTAAAACTTTCAATTTTTTTCTCCAACTGTTAAATATCTGCATGTTTCAAAATTGCCAAAAGCTTCACAAGACAATATTCTAAAATGTCAGGGAGGTGCTAAAAACACATTCTAATTGTAGAGTTTTAGTGTAAGGTTATTACTGCGTGAATTCTGATCTTTCAGTAACCTGTGCTCTTGAAAGGAAATTGGTGTGTTACTTGTTCTTCTTTCTTCTACACCGTGATGATGGAAGTTGGACTCAACAATATCAAAATACTAAACAGATGTGTGTATACTTACTTCATCTAACTGAGATCCTGGTAATCTTAATAGTTATGCTCCCTATGTGATTGGGTGACCAGTAGCATCAGCATTACTTGAGGTTCAGACCAAAATGAATCAGAATCTCTAGGGTTAGAGCTCAGACATAAGTGTTTCCCGAATGTGATTCTGACATATGCTAAAGTTTGAGCATTATTGCCTTATTTTATTATTTGACACCAAACACTAAAGATGCCTTCTAAGATATAAACTTATCCATGGTAAATATCAGTAACATCACAATTCTGAACACAATACAATATCAGCTGGGATACATTTGTCATAATCACAGTCATCTTGAAAATACCTGTGACAGCAAAGCGTGAAATTGATCAATTCCTGTGCTGAAAAGGAGATGAGAAAAAGTCCAGAGGGTAAAGGAAAACTTTGGTTGTCAGGTACAGAAGGTAGGCACCTGAGCAGAAACACAGAAAGCAAAAGATGTAAAATGTCTTGATGGGAAAGATGTAAAATGTCTTGATGGGAAAAAATGAATAATTTTGTTTCTGAATTTTTTAAAAGTGTGTCTTTAAATATATGGAAGCATGAAAGCATTGTGCAATCAATTTTTTGAGGAGGAAGAGAACTTCCTTATTTCTATTCTCTTTATTTTTACAAAACTGAAATATGATTAAAACAGAAAACTAAAGAGATAAGCCTCTTCTGTAAATTTATCATCAATCCCCTCCCTGACTTAGCAGGTAAACTTATTTAAATCTTTACACTTAAAAATATAAATGCAGAAGGAAAGAGCAGAACCACATGGGTGAAATAAGACTCACTATTCATTGCCCCCCTATAGAAACACTAATTTTAACAACTACTCATGCACAAAAATACCTTCAAAAGAGCTAAGGAAAGTAAATGAGAAATTGCTTTTATACCATAACAAAAAAGACACATGGACTAAGGTAGGAAGGACAGTTTTACGTTACCTGCATCAACCCTCTCCAAACCCAGTCAGGACAGCATGGAGAAAGAATCTTTCTGTGTGGGGGAAAAGGAGGGAAGTAAGAATACAAGGATATTTCCTTGTATTCCAATACTAGGTCCATCATAGTAAAACCCAGTGTTTGGAAAATTCTCCCCCGTATACCCTGAATTTCGACTGGTACTTGTGGATTGAGTCACTGCACTCATCCTGGCACCACACAGCCTCTATAAGAAAGACAACTGGATGAATGCAGTGGCCTTAAATTCCAGAAAAACTTCAGCAGTAAGCAGTCCTCAGCAGCCCTAGGTTTCAGGTATGCCCCAGCACTGCACAAGCCTCAGAGGCCATAGGATTTCAAACCAGGCTTCACTGGCTGAAGCCATCCTGGGCTTAGTGTGCCCCCCTAGAGTTGAAATGGCCATAGAAGTCAGTGGCTTAGGGACCAAACCAGATGATCTGCCCCAAATTTCTGGACAAGTGTTTTGTTGAAGAACACTTCCAGACAAAGCCAGACCACAAGGAATAAAATAAGTACATACATCTTCAATGCATAGCTATCAACACATTACAAATAAATAGAAATGTAACTCATGTTCATAGATTATAAGACTTAACATTATTAAAATGCCCATACTAACCAAATTGATCAACAGATGCAATATAATACCTATGAATTACCAATGACATTATTCACATAAGTAGAAAAAAGAATCCTGAATGTTATCTGGCACTGCAAATATGCTGAAGAGCCAAAGCAATTTTAATCAAATACAAGAAAGCTGCAGAGTTCATGCTACCTGACTTCAAAATATACTATAAAGCTATAGTAACAAATACAGCATGGTGCAGGCATAAAAACAGGAACATAGTCCAATGTAACAGAGAATAAAGCCAAGAAATAAATTCATACATTTACATCCAACTGATATTTTGAGAAAGATGCTAAGAACTTCAATAATTAATGAACAGATTTTTCAATAAATGAGATTGGAAATCTTGATATGTAGAATAATTAAATTAGACCATTATCACTCACAATATATTAAAAAAAAAATTAACTCAAAATGTATTAGAGACTTAAATATATGACCTAGAATTGTAAAACTACCAGAAGAATAAATAGGGGAAAAAATCTGTGACATTAGTTTGAAAAATGATTTGTGGGCTATGACCTCAAAGCACAAGCATCAAAAGTAAAAATAGATAAATGGGATTATATTACACTAAAAATCTTCTATCAACAAAGTGAAAAGATGACCTACAGAATAAAAGAGAATATTCACAGACTATACATCTAATAAGTGGTAATATCCAAAATACTCAAGGAATTCAAACAACTCAAAAGAAAAAAAAAATCAAATAATCTGATTTAAAAATGGGCAAAAGACAAATATAAACATTTTGAAAAAAGAGATATAAGTATTCAACATGAAAACATGCTAAACATCACCAACCTTCAGGAAAGTGAGATATCCCCTCCCTTCTGTTAGGATGGCTATAATCAAAACACAAAAGATATCAAGTGATGATAAGAATGTGAGAAAATAAAAAGAATTCTTATACACTGTTGTTGAGAATGTAAATTATAGAGTCATTTAATAGAACGGCTGTATGATCTAACAACCCCAGTACTGGCCTATATAACCAAAGACAATGAAATAAATCTATTGAAGAGAGATCTTCCCTTTCATGCTTATTGCAGCACTATCACAATAACCAAGAGATGGAATCAACCTAAATGTCCATTAACTAATAAAAGGATAAGGAAAATGTGTGTATGTGTGGATGTACATATGCGCGCACACAGTGGAATAGTATCCGGACATAAAACAGGATATTATCTTAAGTGAAATAAGCCAGGTACAAAAGGATAAGTACTACATAATCTCACTCACATGTGGAATCTAGAAAGTTGATCTCATAGACAGAAGAATTGTGGTTACCAGAGGCTCTGTGCTTAGGAGAGAAGGGAAAATTAAAAAAAAAAAAAAAAAAAAAAATTAAAGAAAAACAAAAGCAGCTAAGTAAAATAAATCACATTCAACTGTGATATTTCTTCCAGATACCACTTCTCTGATCATTCCATCAGTTAAACATCTTGGGAAGATGTCAGTCTACACTCACTCCATGTTCCTCTTCATTTTCTCCTGTAGCTGAAGCAATTTGCCTTCTTCACATTAAATTCTATTTACTGCACTTTTTATAGAGATCTTTTAGCCAAATACAATGAGATTTTCAATCTATCTCTCTCTTTTCTTTCTTTAACTTTCTACACTGTTTCCCATTTTTTGAGTTTTTTTTTTTTTAATTCACTACTCTTTTGGCTTCCCTTAATCTTATTCTCTTCTGGTTATATGATAGATTTCTTATAGCTTTTCATTATATATTGTACTCTATTCACCTTTTAAAATTTTAGATTATTTTAATTTTTTTCTTGACCTGTTTTGTCACTGGCTGAGTGAACTCAAACATTCTTCAATTACCATTATGTACTCGAGATCTCTAAACCATTATCTCCAGCACAGATTTGCTTTCCTAGTTTTAAACCCTTCCCTCCAACTGTCTACTATAGCAGTCCTGATTCTCAGTAAGTATATGCATTCACTTGAAACATCCTTGAGTTTAAACTTACTTACTTTTCTGTCTCCTTCAGATTGTGAACTCTTCAGAATTTGTGACTATGTCTTATTCACCATCGTATCTCTGGCACAATACATAATACCTAACACAAAACAATTACTTAATGTCTAATTAGAAGAGGTGAACACACAAGGAAGCACACTTTACAAGGTATAAGTACTACAATACAGGCACATACAAGTTCAGTTCTACAAGTTTACCTGGTACGAGAACCCAGAGATAGCAGGTGTCCAGACATGCAGTCCTGAAACTCCATCACACAATTACAAATACAGTATTTAAAGTATTTTTAAATTGCTGGAGCAAATGGTATGAGCAAGAGGGGAGCAAGGTCAAACTGAGAGAGGAAGAGAAGACTTGATTACTGGCAGCCAGCCTTGCAGGTCCCACTAGTTGAGCGTAGGATTCACCCAAGAAGCAGTTAGGAGGATAATCGGTGGGACTCCACCTATGGCGCATTTTGCAAGGGTATATGTCAAGTCTATTAAGTGTAGAATATAAATGCCTTAACACAATTTAAGTGAGGTGAAAGCTATGTTAACCAGTTTGATGTAAGGATTCCAAATTGTATAAAAAAATCAGCACATTGTACCCCATAAATGCACTAATGCATATAGCTATGATTTAATAAAAATAAAAAAAAAGAAGCAGTTAGGAGTTACTGATGGACTTTAAGTAACGTATAAACATATGCTAGGATTGGAGGCTTGGCAGGGGATTTTTCTAGTAGCAGTATGGAAAATGAAGCTGAGATGGATAGGACTAGAGGCAGAAATACCAGGAGATTATTGCTTGAAAAGACTTAAACAAAGGCAGTAAAAGCATAAATAAAGAGTAGTGAAAAAAAAGTAGATAAAATTCTAAGTGCTTTATGATTTATAATCTTATTTGATTAACAGTTACATTAACCTTCCTACAAGCGTGGCATTGGTATTATCATATGACAAATAAGAAATCGGGAAAAATGGAGAAGTTTAAACAAGTTTTCTAACACCAAAAAGTTACTAAGTTACTTAACCAATATTCCAATCCAGCCTAATTTCAAATCTAAATATTATAAAATTAAGAAGTCTTATTGCTCATTAGATTGAAAGAGTAAGTATTAAGGAAAGTGTAAGATGCCTGCTAAGTTTGTGATTTGTGTGTGACAGACACAGGATACAGGAGAGCTCTGTGTGTGTGTGTTTATGACCACTTGGTCATAATGTTGATGGGATAATGTAATTGTAAAGCATGATTGACATTCTTAGTTTTAATTAGATGAAACTTGAGCTATGAGTGTGTCATCATGATAAAGAATTCAACTTGGCAGCTGGATATATTCATGCTGACAAGAGAGAAATGGACTAAGTTGATATATTGGGGAATTATCAGCATGTAGGTGTATAAATGACAGCCTTGTATATGGTTGATACAGATTTAATTTTGGCTCCCACTTCTCTAAGCCTGCTCTTCTCAAAGAGATTAGTAACCTCATAAATGTCAAATCCAATGATCACTTCCCAATCTCATGTTTGAATCATTTGTGAACCATATTGTTTGCTTAATCAAATTCATTCAGTTTCAGACAATGCTCTTTAGAGAAGTTGAGATATGGATCAAGGTAATAAGGAAAAGGCAGTGCAGGCTTATACAAAAGTAGCTGTGTTGGAAAAAAATGGTAACTGGATAAATTGTCATGGCTAGGAACTTCACCTGTGCAAAGACCTATGAAGGTGATATGGTTTGGCCTCTCCAAATCTCAGGTTGAAATCTAATCCCTGGTGTTTGAGGTGGAGTCTAGTGGGAGGTGTTTGGATCATGGGGGCAGATCCCTCATGAAAGGCTTGGTAACCTTCTTGTGGTAATGAGGAAGTTCTAAGTTCTCAGCTCTCACTTTATTAGTTCATGCTAGAGCTGGTCATTAAAATGAATCTGGTTCTCTCTCTCTCTCCCCTCACCCCTTTTCTGTCCCTCCTGATAACATCCTAAATCCGGTCATAAAGAGAAAGAAGATGGTATCCTTGGACAATGTAATAGAAAAGCTTAATCTGGTGGTTTTTTGTGGGGGAGAGATTAGATTTTGAGTCAGTGTGCTTGAGAAAGTTGCTGGTGAGTAAAAGCTTCAGCTAGTAAAAGACATGTAATCTAAAACCTGAATAATGACATAAGTTGGAGAGCTAGAGGATAGAAAAGATGCTCAGTGGATTCACGGAAAAATAAAATACTACGTACAGTTACATGTATTCCTTGTAAGGGGGCTGTCTTTAAAGTCTATGCACTATTCCCACTTTATTATGGCTGCTGCGAGGAGGTCAGTTTTCTGACAGCAGAAGAGTGGCCCCTGGCTGGACTGAAGATATATACGACAGACCATTATGGAGATGAGTGTCATGAGGATGAAGAGGGTTTCCACAATGCTCAAAGTTTGTTAGCGAAGTGAAGAATAACATCATTATTCACTCTCTTTAGGGACTGGGATGGGGTGTGGGCAGGAGAGAAAAGAAGCATAAATAGCATGTCTAGGGTGTCAAAGTTAAGTTACTGGGATTATTCTGGTCATCAAACTCCTTGTTATTCATATTGCTTACCACTGGATCTGTACACATCCTCTTCTTCCAACTATAAATGGTTTCCATTTACACAATATTCCAATGACATGCTTTTGGGATCCAACAACTTCACTTACAGTAAAACTTTCCATCTCTAGAAATATCAAACTCTCTAAGCCAATAACAGCCTTTAAAACTTTTCCTGTGACTAGTGATTCCTCCTACATCCAAGATATTATACTCATTATAAAATCCTTGATCCCCTTGTAATATTATTAATTAAATTCAAATTTATATCCCATGGTGGAAATCTTTCTGCTGAGATGTTGAAATTGATTAAAGCCAATGAATCTGAGTAAATGACGCGAGCCCGGGTCTCTGATAAGTTTCCTTCTATTACTTCTACACTGAAGGGGGTTTCTTCCCTGCTTTCATCTTAAGACAGACATACTGAATATTGAGGAGCAAATTTTCATACAAGATCAATGATTAATTTTTGGAAAACCTATTAGAATATCAAGCACAAAGTCTGCATTTTTCACTGAGTTTTACAATCTTTTGGAAGAAAAGCTATCCGTCCTTCCTTACTCATAGTTCCCCCTTTTGTGGTTTCCATTATCTGTGGTCAATTACAGTCCAAAAGATTAATGGAAAATTATAGAAATAACCAATTCACAAGTTTTAAGTTGTGTACAGTTTTGTGTAGCATGATGAAACATCACACTGTCAAATTTCCATTATCTGAGGTCAATTACATTCCAAAAAATTAAAAGGAAAATTATAGAAATAATCAATTCACAAGTTTTAAGTTGTGTGCAGTTTTGTGTAGCATGATGAAACATCGCACTGTCCCATGGAATCATCCCTTTGTCCAGAACTTCCATACTCTAAATGCTCCCCAGGCATAGTTATTTAGTAGACATCTTGGTTATCAGATCCACATCTCAAAATTATGGTATCACAGCAGTTGTGTCCAAGAAACTCTTATTTTACTTAATAATAACCACAGAATGCAAGAGTAATGATGCTGGCATATTGTTATAACTGTTCCATTTAGTCATTAGTTGTTTTTAATGTCTTACTATGCCTAATTTATAAATTAAGCTTTATCATAGGTATGTACACATAGGAAAATATATAGTCTGTATAAAATTTTGTACTATAGATTTCAGACACCCCCTGGAAGGTTGGAACTTATTCCCCAAAGATAATGAGTGATATGAAGTGAAAGGTTGAATAAATGAGCTAAGCCTTGTATTTTGAGTTCCACTTCTATTTTAACTACTAGGTACCCATCACCTCACCTGTCAAAAGTAATACCTAATATTTAAAAGCATGTAGTAAAATGTCTTATTTTTCTTTTTTCTACTCTAGCCTTTTACTTTCCACAGACAAAATAAGCCAGTAAATGACTTTAGCTTTTCTACCATTAGCTTATTTTTATGTCTTATGTCATCTTTTGCTACTTTTTTCCAGAGTAGAATTGAACATCATTACTAAGGCAAGCAGAGAAGTACAAAAAGTGAGCTGTTGCCAAATCTGAAATTGAAATTTGGGCTTACGTTTTTCTTCTTATGTCCTTCTCATTCAAGATGTTAAGAAGGTCCCATATACACCCTCTTCCTGATGCTATGTCAATGGTAGCAATTTGTATGAATTTCTTTGCCTTCTCATTCAGATGCAAAGTTTTCAAAATTTCCAAATTTTCTACTTTTTTCCTTGTTATAGGAAGAAACTACTCTCCAAATGAGGCAAAAGACAGGACTGATGAAAAGTAGATGGGATTTTTCTTTTCAAAAGTGAGATGAGTAGTTTGAGGGTAAAGCAGAAACAGAGAGTCTATATGAATATATGACTAATTTGTGCAATGCATAAATTTTTGCTGACATCTGAACAAAGGTTAAAATATAAAATGTAAAATTTCAATGTGATTTGAAATTGAAGATTGAGTGGGCATTGATGTTAGTCTATTTTTTTTCTCCTATAAATAAAGGCAACAAAGTTTAAATACTTCATTAACTTAACCAACTCTAGCTTTTGTTTCCCACATATACTAGTGTGCACATGCACATGAACACACACACAAACATACACATAATAAAAATAAATAAATAACCCTGTGGTCTATCATGGATAAAATATGATTGTATGCTACTCTTTCAGGAAAAAAAATAATGTTTTCAAAATTATTTAAGAAAAAAATATTAATGCTTTAAATCTACCATTAGGGAATTTGATAAAATAGTATTTGGGGGGAATAGCACCTTCTAATTCAAATATGTATATGAGTTAATAAAGCCATTCTTCAGTGGCAGGTCTGAGTATGTACAACCCATCAGTATTGAAAGGTCAGCTTAAGATTGTCCTCCTCCCCTGGTTCATTCTGTGATTCTGCCAAAATTGAACATGACTTTGCATTTGTCCTAATGTCACACAACCTAATTTATATTCTTTATAAGCATTTTTTATATTCTGCTGCAAATTATGTTTATATGTGCCTTTATCTTATTCTTCAACTGGATTATCCTTTCTTGATTTATCTTTCAATCCCCTGAAGCAAAGTTAAGACCTAAGTTACCATGGACACTCAGTTAACTCTTTTCAAATGAAAGGTTGAACGAATGAGATAAGCATAGCATTTTGAGTTCCAATTCTTTTAATTTAATTCCTGGTACCTATGACCTCATCTGTCAAAAATACCGTTTCCTAATATTTAAAACCATATTGTAAAATACCTTATTGTTCTTTGTTTCTGAAAGTTCAACTTCGAACAAAATTAACAGTTTCATACGATTTTTCTTTTCTGGTTCCCTTTATGCTCTCTATGGATCACAGCAATTTCAGTTTATCTTGCTTTTGAACCCATTGTGATTGAGATGTATTTTGCCACTATCCTAGGAGCTCCTGAAAAACAGGAACCATTGGGATGTATCTTTGTCTCCATATTATTAAGCATGTGGTATGACTCAGAGCATATAAAATATTAAAAAATGAACAGTGATTTCCTCTCCACCAGCAAAAAATAAGTTCTTGTTCATTCGTCAGGATATGTTATAAAATTTGTATCTGCCAAAATATTGGCAACCTCAACTAGCACTACTTCTACTCAGAGCTGCCTAATGTAAATAAATGGTTCTAGCAACTGAAGCAGAGGAGATATGAAGGCTGAAAGAAGCACAGACATAGAAGTTGTCAGGTGACTAGGCCAATCAAAGAAAAATGTCTATTGACTTATGAGAAAGATTTATAGGCTGATTGATATAATCATTCAACACACTTATCAAAGATCCCATTCTGTTTCTTCTTCTTCTTTTTTTTTTTTTTAAATCTTGGTCTTCATCTCTAAGCAATTCAAAATCATTGATTCAGATGAGGGGCTAAAGGGCCAGGACAATAGTGAGTGAGGTACTTGCCATGGACACAAAATTTAGGGAAACACCAAAACACTCAGCAATAAAGATGAACAACATATTAAGGCAATATTTAGAAATTTCAAAATTAATGTAAAAATTTCATATAACACAGCCCATCACGATTTTAAGTAAAGATAAGATTCATCATAAAGCATTCTACTTGTCCCCAAGATGCTTCCTGACAAAGACCACTGCTCCTTCCTTTATCAGATAAGGAATCATTTACAAGAGGGTTTGCAGAGGCCAGGAAGGTTTCTCATCTGTCCCAGTCTTGTCTTTGCTGTTTTTATTTTTTTACCTTGTCATCCTTCCCATTATTAACTTCACCTTAATGTGAAAATTTAGCTTTCCCAACTATGCCCTTTCAGACTTGATATTGATAGAAATTTCAAATATCCAGGGATTCAGACCATGAGTAGACTAAAAGCTTCTTAGCAAATAATTTTTTATGCTTTTTTTCTATTCTCAAAAAGCCACTTTGGGAGCCTTCCTGGGACTAAGCTTGCTTCTTATCAAATACCACACATACTCGAGTATAAGCCGACCCGAGTATAAGCTGACCCCCTTAATTTTACCCTAAAAACTGGGAAAACTTAGTGACTCAAGTATAAGCCAATGTGGAAAATGCAGCAGCCACTGGTAAATTTCAAAAATAAAAATATATACCCAAAACAATCACAATAATTGAGGAATAAGTAGGTTAAATGCTTTTCAATATTTATTGCTAAAGAAAAACTGTAAACTAGCAACAACTTGAAAACTTTAAATAAAGTGCAGAAAACCATAGCTTAACAGGTAATCAAGCTAAATCACAAAGGTTAAAATCCTTTAAAACTGGATTCCTCCTCCTCATCATCTGTATGTCCAAACAGAGCTTCAGCTGTATCTGATGTGAGGTTATCAGCATAGACATTGTCATCATCACTGAGTTCGGAGATATCATCATCACTGCTGTTGGTCTCATACAAAGCGCAGTCTTCACTGCGATCCATTGCATTACTAATGCCGCATTTCTTGAAGGCGCGTTGCACCATTTCCTCTGGAATCTCTTCCCATGCATCACGAACCCACTTTGCTATCAGTTCTATGTCGGGCTTCTTTAGATTTCCGACTTTTGTCAGTTGAGGTTGACCAGATGACATCCATTCATGCCACTTCTTTCACACACAGTCTTTAAAGGGTTTATTTAGACATACATCTAGGGGCTGCAATACAGATGTAAGCCCACCAGGAATAACGGCCAAAGTAACCTGAGATGACTTTGCCAGTTTTTTT
>CAUYPK010150788.1:0-47325 GCA_963574355.1 Loris lydekkerianus | reverse complement strand
ATATATATATATATATATATATATATTTGGAATTGGTACTGTACTCATTCGTTCATTTACAACCCGTTCCTGAGAACTGAAGAAGACCTAGGTCTTATCACCAAGGAGCTGCCAGGCCAGAGGGCTTCCTGGGGCCACAGATGATCCCTGAGCTGAGCATTCATAAGATTTGCACTGGGGGCAGAGAGCTTTTGCACAGAGTACTGTTCCTCCGCCAGAATCCCCTTGCTCAGGACATGGAGGCCATGTGTCTTCAGGAGAGCTGGCCCTGAAGAAAGCCTGGGAAGGAGGGTGGAGCCCCAAGGAGCCACAGGCAACACTGGGCCTGGAGCGGAGCCGTGACCATGCCATCATTCGCACTGTTATGTTCACTGCCTCCTGCCGGCTGCCAGAGCAGCAATGGCATTTGGTGGCACCACAGGCAGCAGAGACTTCAGGGAACCCTCCCTTGAGGAGGTGTGATTCACTGAGGGTGAGAATGGCCAGATTGCAATGATGCAAGAGCCTTCCAGATAAACTTGCTAATTAGTATGGAAAAGAATGAGGTCCCGGGAGCTTCAGAACCCTGCATTTGTTTTTTTCTCTTTCAGAGCAGCAGGAATTTTGGAGGCCTGGAGTCCCTTGTGAAGCAGGACAGTCAAGTTGGGCCCTTCGGGATGGAGCTGTCGAGGCGGCGCAGTGTGAGCCTCTGCACGCCTCTGAATTTAACTGGCAAATTCGCGTGCTGCGGTGGAGGAGGTTTGGTTCCCGGGGAGCTATAGGAACGCACTGGTCCCTCCATGGTCACGGGGTCTGAGGCAGAGGGGGCCACAGGTCCCTACCCACATATTGCCCAGTCTTTTAAAAGTCTCCTCCAGCTGGGGGCTCCATTTTTGCCTGGGGTCAGCAGGAGAGGAGCCGTGGGGGATTGCTCTCCTGGGCTAGCGCAGGGTAACGGCTTCCTTGCCCTCTGAGCTGACCTGTGCAACTGTGGAGCCACAGGAGAGACTCCTCTGAGGCTGGGCTCCCTGTGCCAGGCCGCCCTGGCTGTGCTCAGCTGGCTTGGCACTCCTGCCCCTGCTGCAGAGGCCATTTGTCAGCTACAGACAGGCAAGGGGAGAGGCATAGTCTGCATTAATGGTGCTGCCTTTAATGTGGCCAAATAAATAACAAAGGGAGGCAGCAACAGGGCGCCTTTATGATCACCTCAAGAGCTATGTGCTGGGGGCTCTGTGGTGGACTGTGCCGCACGTACAAAGAAGGCAGCAAAAAATAAAAAGGAAAAAGAAAGAAAGAAAGAAAAGAAAAAAGAAAAAAGAAGACAGCAAGCCAGCAGGCCAAGGGCCTAGGGAGAGAGCTGAGGACCTTCTGGGACAAGCAGAGGCAACCCAATGACCCTAGTAAACAGGGCCACACCGAGTCCTCTATTCTTACCAGGGCCATTGCTGCCACCACCACCACCAGGGCCTGCCTGGGTCCCCTACCCATGAGCAGGATATTCCTAAGAGACTCCAAATCTCCTGTTGTTGAAGGAAGAGAGAATGGTGCCGGTAGTGGTTCAGAACATTCCCTTGGCTTTTTGGGGGACGACTTGAGGATAAACAAACTGGGTGGGGAGGCGAGCTTGTGGGCCCAGTCAGGTTCTGTCTGTCACGGCAGGTATGGGGAAAATGGACTTTGAGCTGCTTCTGGAAGCCTGGAGTTCTCTTTGCATAGGAAACCTTTAATGTTTCTCCTTCTTTTTAGTGTTTCTTGCTGCCTTAGGACAAGACGGAAGGCAAGGGAGCAAGAAGCCACGGCCACTGCCTGCTAGGTAAGAAGGGCTCTCAGGGGCGCCAATGAGAGCTAGCCCCGGGATTACCCAGCCAGCTGCCGGAGGTCTGTCCAGCTGAAGAGAGAGTGAATGTTGGGAGGCTGTCTGGGAATATAACCTGATAGGAAGCTTCTGGAAGGCCTTAAGGCTACCAGAGGCAACTCGTGGGATGTTTTACTCAAGCCTGGCTATGTAGTAAATAACTTGCTTGGTGGGAAATAGTGAGATGTTGGCAAGTGGGGCCCTAGCATTATCTGCCTGCTTTTAGAAAACTGTCTCCTCTTTTGAGCACTGAATCTAATAAATGTTTATGCTAAACTCTTCAAATTGGGGTAACAATGCTTCTGGACTAAATGGCTTTCAAACTCCTGTTCAGCCCTGAACGTCTATTATTTTATGTTGTGATGATAAAGTTTTATGTATCAATGGAAACACAGGCTACGTTTCCTTCCATCCAGTGGATAACATTTGCGAGAGGGCAAGCTGTTTGGACCATGAAACAGTAACCCACACACCACGATTCCTTCCAGGTGTATTTCAATTGGGATGAAGTACTGGGCAATAATCTTGTTTGTGATATGCTCATATTATAAATTTAAGTCTTGGCAGGGAGGGTCAAAGGCTGGGCTGGAATCCATGCACAGGGCTGGCCACTCAGCTGACTTGTGGAGAAGCTTGGTGAATGTGTAGGCAAGTAAATGTCCACAGCCTTCTCCCCAACCACCTGCTTCCCTAGGGAGTTTGAGCATTTCTCTAAACATCTTCACTTCATCTGCTGGCATGTTCCCATTAGCGGGGGTCTTGTGAGAGCCTGGTAGAGATGGCCAGATGATCTAAGGTCTGGGTCTCAGTCATCATTGCACTTTTCTGATGTTTTTTCCCTTTTTTGAATTTTTTTTTAATTGGGGGTTCCACTCCTTTCTCTTTTCCAGATTTTTTTTTTTTTTTCTGTTTTGAGATGGGGTCTTATTCTGTTGCCTAGGCTGGAGTGCAGTGATCAAATCATAACTCAAAGCAGCCTGGAGCTCTTGGGATCATGCCATTCTCCAGCTCCTTTGACTATGATACCCTCACATTTATAGATTTGTGCTGCTTGCAGTTTATGGATTCTTCAGGTTCCTGGCTGTAGCCCTCCTTGACTTCATAGGCCTCCCTCTCAGTTTGGCCAGCATGTCCAGACCTCCCCTGAGATCTCACAGCTGGCTGGGCAGCAGCTGGCTCTGTCCCCTCCTCCTTTCTTGACCACCACTCTCTAAAACACAGGCTCACAGAAACCCCATGCTTGGAATCATCTTGGATCCAGAGGACCTTCAACTGGAGGAATTCCACATGGCTAGTGTCTGACCCCAGCAGCATCTCCCATTGACACTTGTCACATTCTCAGCCCTACAGCAGATTCCCCCAAGTCCAGTTTGTGTTTTCAACATCCTTGTTTTGCACCTGCCTTCTCTTCACTCAGAATGCCTCTTCCAAACATATCAACAGAGATTTTCAAATCTGAGGTCAAATAATAACTTCTCCTTGAAGCCTTCCCTACTCCCTGATGAATTCAAAAACCCATCAAGTTGGAGGTAGCCTCTGAAGTCATCTAATCCAACACCCCATTATAGAGATGGGAAAACTGAAGGCCAGGGGTCAGTGCATGCTCAACACCACAGAGCATGTCAGTATTGCAGCAGCTGGGACTCAAATGCTGTGCTCCTGACATTTACATTGTCTCTTTCTGCTAACTCCCCTTCACCTGGTAGTCAGTTGTCACTAAGCAGAAGAAATAAAGCAAACATCTATAAACCCTCACTGCTCACGAAGATTAGAGAAAATATTGGAAGAAAACATTTCAAAATATTAACCGTGGCTATCTTTGGATGGTTGGACTATGGATGACATTTTCTATTTCTTTCTCTTATTTGGAATTTTTCAAATATTCCTTAATGAGCATATATTGCTGGTAAAATGGAGAAAGTTGATACACATGAAAAGAAGGAAGAGGAGGAGAGGGGAAAAGAAAAAGAAAGGCAATGGCTTGCTAAGCCAGGGTGGATGTGGGGGCATTCTGGAGACTCTAGGAAGGGCCTGCACATCCCTTGTGGTGGAGGAGGCAAGCCAGGCTTCTCCTTTGGATTAAGAAGCACACAGTTCTCACGAAGATCCCAGCCCCAGCAAACAGCTGTGTCCAAGAATTACTGACCTCCTGACCCACATCTACCTCAGTGACTTCACACATCATCTTCATGGCTTTCTGAGATTACTAGGCTCTCTTGCAGACATTAAGCAGCTACATACTCAGTGCCAGGTTCTGGGCTGTGGGCCATGGGGTGGGTGTGATAGGAACAGGATCAGTTGCAATTGCTGGCCTGGAGGGGCTCTCAGTTAAGTGAGGGACACAGATGTGCACATAAATAAAGTGAAAGCAGGATGACAGGGGCTCCCAAATCCCATCCCAGATGCCTGGGGGATGACATCAAGCCCTGCCTGGGGAACATAGCTGTCTTCATTGGTCGATATCACAGCTGCTGCTTTCATGGCTGCTAGAATCAACTCGGCTCCAGCCTGCTGAGCCTGGCCTGACCAGTTTATATAAGCAGGGCTTATGTAGAACTTCTGCAGATAAGGCCTGCACTTTGGGGCTGAAACCTCATATCCCAAGCCATCAGGGGTAAAGAGGGCTTGGGCCTGGATTAGGCTCTGCTCCCCCAGGGCACCCACTCTACCCCAGTTCTCTGTTCCTTTCCTCCCTAAACCCCAAACAGCCTGGCCACCGCCTCCTCCCATCCCAGTAGTGAGGTTCTCTAGCAGCCTGGCAGACAGTGTGCATGAACCCACACTTTGCTTCTGGAAGCAGCTCCTTCCCAGGACACTTGTATGCTCAGGGCTCATGCACACTTAAGCTTTCAGGTCTCAGAGCTGTGGGAGATAGGACTAGGAACACAGCAGCCCTGGACAACCAGGAAGTAGAGCTGGAGGCTGACCCAGGTTGGTTTCTCAGAGCACAGGCCATGTTTCCCAGTGAGATTAACTCCTTGATTAGGGTCAAACAGAGTAGGGAATGGAGGGTCTCCACCCCAGAGAGTTAAGAGCAGGGGCACTGCATTTCTCTTGAAAGCTCCATAGTGAGCTAGGATTGGAGCTGGCCCCTGGAAAGAGTCCAGGCCTTCCAGAGAGGGTGAAGGGCCCAGGAGAGCAAAGGGCTCTGGGGCTGTGGGCTTCAGTACAGCTGTCAGATTTGGCTGTGGGAGGAGTGCTAAATGGGCTGGTTGGGTTGAGAATTTGCTGCCTCTGAGCCAGGCATTGTGGGCAAAGTTGGGGTACACCACATGGCACCACCCCTCCCTTAACAGTGGCCCAAAGACATGACAGGGTGGGGTGGCAGAGGAGGGTGCAAGCCTATGAGCCCCTCCTAGACATCATCTTTGTTCTCTGGCATCTTTACCTGGAATTCACTGATGAGCCCTGATGGTTTGGTTCAAGTTCCATGAGCTTGTCAGCTGCAGGGCACGAAAGACAATATTTACTTCGTGGGCACTGAGCCGGGGTGTCTGCGTGTTTTCTCTTGCTTGAAGTGCACCCTCCACTTACTTTTGGGTCAATTCCAGGCTCTTGGCGGCATGCACATGGAGCCGACTTGCACACTGGAGAGCAGGAAGCTATTTTCACAAGCCACCATGCTGTATGCCACAGAGCACCGGTTCACATGCCCACCACCCTGGAAGGGGAGAGCCCCAGCTTCTTGATGGTCCCTGAAGGTCTCAGTCAAGATGGGCAATATGGAAACAGGGACAGGGGACCCCTGACCTGGCCCCACTGTAGTTGCTGTTTCTAGAACAGTGGAAGGTGGGCAGAAGTGGGAGAGAGAGAGAATGAGTCTTGTGTTTCACTAGGGGTGGGGCTTGGGAATCACAATTTCACTCCAGGATTCTGTTTTGAGCTGAAGTCTGTCCTTGAAAAATTCATAAATTGAAGCCTTAACCCCAAGAATTTCAGAATGTGATTGTATTTAGACAGAGTCTTTAAAGAGGTGTTTAAGTTAAAATAAGGTCTAAATTAGGTTAAAATAAGGTGGGCCTTAGTTCAATGTGACTGTGTTATTGTTAGAAGAGGAATTAGGACACAGACACATACAGAGAGACAACCTTGTAAAGACACAGGGAGAAGACAGCACCAAAAAGTCAAGGAGAGAGGCCTTAGAAGGAACCAAACTTGCTGACACCTTGATCTTGAACTTCTAACTTCTGGAACTTAGAGACAATAAATTTCTATTGTTCCAGTCACCCAGTCTGTGCTACGTTGTTATGGAAGTCAGAGAAAACTCAGGCAACTTTTCTAAGGTTAGAAAGCCTAAAAATCGCAGAGAAGCTTGTTAAAATGCAGATTCATGAGGTCATCCAAAAATGAGGTTATTTAGTAAGCCTGAGATGGCGCACACTGATTCTATTTGCTCAAGAAACTCTGTAGGGGATTCCAAAGCATGAGATCCTTGGCCCATGTTTTGAGAAATTCAGACTAGAATACTGAATTTAGACTCAAAAATACTGAGTTTAGGTCATAGTTCTAGAGTTACTCACTCTAGAACCATGGCCAAGCAAGGTTGCTTTCTGCACCTTAGTTTCTTCCTCTGCAGGATGGGGTTGTTTTCATGCCCAGCCAACCAGGGCTTCTGGTGAGCATGTGTGTGAAAGGGAAAGCTCTGGCTTCCTGTCAGGGATGGTGTCTTTGTCAGCTTTGGCTACTACAACAAAATGTCATTCACTGGGGGTTGTTAAAGAACATTTTCTTACAGTTCTGGAGGTTGAAAAGTCCAAGATTAAGGTGCCAGCAGGAGTCTTTTCTGGTGAGGGCTCCTTTCCTGGCTTGTAGACAGTGGCCTTCTAGATGTGTCCTCACATGCTGGGGAGAGAGAAGGAGGAAAGGAGGAGGGGAGGGAGCGTGAACTCTCACAAGCTCTGCTGTTTCTTCTTGCAAGGACCCTGATCTCATCATGAGGGCCCACACTAACAGGACTTCATCTAACCCCATCTACCTCCCAAAGGCACCCTCCAAATACTATCACATTGGCTGATAGGTTGCAACAGATGAATTTTGGGGGACACAATTCAGTCCATTGCAGGCAGCAATGGTAGTGATAAACTTACAAGTCCATCTTAGACCCTGTATGTGATCCCCAGATCTCTGAGACTCAGGGGCCTGCATTTCAAGTTCCTGCACAGTGAAATAAACCTTGAGGCCTTGCCCCCTCTTTCTCTCTCCCTTGAGGTTTCTTGCCCTTCCTGAGCAGAGGTGCTCTGTTGGCTGGTGGCCCCAGAATGAGGAAAGTGAAGATGGGAGTGGTGAGGTAGCTGGGGGACCATCAGCCTTCCTCCTTTGGACAAACCAGGCTAGTAAAACTCTACACTCAAAGGTGCTGGGGTCTCCTTGGGCTGCACCTATTCTGGCACCATGTTCTTGAAGAGGTCAGTGTCAGCATGTGGACTTAATCCACAAAAAAATAAAATAAAATAAAAATAAAATCCCATAGGAAATGCATTGATAGCTACTGTGGCATTTTACTGAAAGTTTCAAGAGGAGACAGGGAGATACCATGAATCACAAAACCAGATTTATTAAATAGCCTTCTTAAACATCTTCACTATTTTCTGAAAATTCATTTTTGGTGGTAGCTCCCGCAATTCTGCCCTCTGCCTCAAGCCAGCCCTTCTCAGCTTTTCTGGCCTCTCAAGTGGGTATCCAGATCAAGTCTAGACACAGAGCAAGTTCTCAGAGCCTGCTGTATGCCTGGGAATGTCGAGGGCGCTGTCACCCCATCTTGCTCCATGGGTTCCCCTCCTACTCACAGGCCCTACTGGCTCTGGGTCTGAGGTGGGAGGTTGATATACCCTGACCACTCTCCCAGGCCAGCACTCTCATACCCCACAGAGTGTGCAGAGCAGCATTGCTAGAATGTTCTAACAGGTCATGTGGGCAAGCTTTTCCTGTAACAGATGGGAGAATTGAGGTCCAGGGATGGGAAAAATCTTTCCTGGAAACAAGAGAAGAGACATGACCCCAGAGTGGAAAGAGGATTTGGCTGCTTTTGTCTCCACTTAACTTTTGGTTTCGATTGAATGCTCTCATCCATCTTTGGATCACTGTGGAGGTGGTGAGTGATGCCATCTGGGGTTTCACAGTCACTTCAGAAGCCCACAGGTGCTGGTCAGGAGTGGTTCATCACCTGTAGACCCAGCTCTCCCCTGCTATGCCTGGAGTGGTGTTCAGAAGCAGAGCGGAATCTCCCGACATGCAATCCGACCCAGGGCTCTGCAGGTTTCCTTTGCTTCTGTAGGGAGATCTGGGCGGGGAGGCAGTAAGGGATGAACACTGCTGAGGTGGCAGGAGAACCAGAGGAGTTTGTCCTGCCGAGAAAGTGAGTTTGGCAAGGGAGTTGTGGTTTCCTGCTCCAAAGTCATTCTCAGACTCTTGGTTTCTCTCTTGGAATGGGCTGGAGGCCTCATGAGGTGGAAAAAGGCATGGGGTTAGAACTCTGGAAAGCTGGACTCAGGTCCTGGCTTGCCTTCCACCTCTGAACGTGGCCTTGGGCTTAGTCCAGGTTCTCTCTGGGCCTCTTTCCTGTCTTCTTTGTGGGAGGAGTGAGACGGAGTCCCTGCACAGACTGGGGGTGGCAAGCAATAAGGGGTAGGATGTGTGGCACCCAGCTCTGTGCCTTGCATGCAAAGGTCCTGCCTGTGTGGGCACAGCTGCCTATCTGCCAGGCTGTACTCCTCCAGACTGTGGTCAGGAGGCAAGATGCAGAGGGGCCCAGGCCTTCCTGCTTGGAAGGAATTTGGGGAAAATTTGTCTGGTTGGTGCAGAAATAGACAGAAATCCTGGGGATTTTCAGGGGATGCCAGAAGCCAAGGCCAGAGTGACTGTGGGAGGAGGAACTTCCAGATGGGCCTCCTTGGCTCTTTGGGGAGGGGAGGGACTGTATGCACAGAGCTCTAGCGGCGGACCTGCCAGGAAGCAGTGGCCAGAGAAGGGGTCTCCGAGAGGGACACTCTCCCCTCCTTCTTATGCTTAGTCCCACTTTAGGGCCTTGCTTGGGAAGCTCTGCCTCTCACAATGTTTTGTGACTGGCTCCTTATTTGCTAATCAGCCTCAACTCGAATGTCATTTCTTCAGAGCCCTTCTCTAAACCAGCTAAACTGGGCTAGAAGACCAGACTGAGTAGCCATTCACTCAGCTAACGCATTGTGTAAGCTCCAGGGGCCAGCTCATCGTCTCCCTTGACCTTCACTCTATTCCCAGTGTTTGACACATAGCAGGCACTCAGGAAACTTTGGGGAGTGAATAAACAAATGAGTGAATGATGTGTAGAAATTATCCAGACAAAGGTCCAAGAGAGGAAGGCCACCTGTCCAATCCACCAGGAAGTTAGTCACTCTGGTCTCTTGGCCCTCATGCTGTGATCACAATGTGGGATAATGCGTCTGCATATATGACCGCCTCCCCAACAGAGGATAAACCCCAGGAGGGCCAACATCATTTCTGTCTTGTTCACCATTGTATGCTTTGTATATAAGCATGCTTGGAACATAGGGGGTCCTTAAAAATTTTTGTTAGTTGATCGACTAAATCTATCCTTCTCAATCAAGGGAGCATACATGGAATGAAACTCAACACATCCATCTTTTATATATGGGAAAACTGAGGCCCAGGGTCACCTGTCCATGTCACACCTTAGCCAGATCAGAATGTAGGCCTTAGCAGCAGGACCATTTTCCTGTAAATGATTAAAAAGTTAGCCTAGCTGAGATGTCTTTTCAAAGCTGAGAAACTAAGCAAACCGAAGGCCTATCTATCATTTTTACTTGAAGATGAAGGGAATCTAGTTACAGAGGCAAAGAGCACACCCAACAAAATGCCATACTATCTAGGACTGGATTAGCCTGGACAAGATACAGGAATAGAGCAGCTATGTCAAGCCCTGGTGAACACCCGCCCCCACTGATGGGCAGCCAGACTATCTTTCCATTCCTCCAGTGCCTCCCCTTCCTGGAAATCCCAGCCAGATAGATACCCTCTTCTGATCATGGGGTCACTTAGGGGCTGATGTTTGCTGACATGGTCCTGCAGAATTAAGAAGGTCTTAAGAAGACAGGCTTTGGAGCCAAACAGATCTGGGTTTGAATTCTGTCTTTTTTACTTATAAATTTTGCCCTTGATTGAGTAATTCACCTCTCTGAACTTCAGTTGCCTTGTCTGTAATTTGAGGATAAGAAGATTCATTACACATGACTTTGTGAGAATTAGGGCGATAATGTGGGAGTACTTAATAAACTGTGCAGCCCTGTACTCAGGCTCTTCTTAGGTTTTTAGAAGTCTGCCCAGTTTGTGTTCAAATGATGGCTTATGTTCCTCGAGGCTAGAACTGTTGCTCTTTCACCTCTATAGCCTCATTTGAGCCCAGTACCAAGCTGGAATCAAAGTGGGTGCCATTAGAGGCTGCTGCCCTGTTTGAGAGTCTAATGCTTCATGGGCATAGACAGAGCTGTTGCCAACAGGAGTCTTTCCACTTCTGTAAAACACTTGGGTCTTTACATGCATGCCTTTGAGGTAGTGGACACCATGTGTAACTCCAAGGGAACAGACAGTCCAAGCTTCTGTGCAGGGTGTGATAATGCAGTTGTCCTCTTAATGGTTCTAGTGCATGGAGGTAACTCCAACACTGGCTCCAAAGTGTTTCCCAGAATAGGTCCACAAGGTGGGTACATGTGGTCCATTCTGAGGACCTAGCCCACTAGCCACCAACTAGTGGAAGTGGAGCTGGGCCAGGAAGCCACAGATCATGTGTTCTTAGCTGCTGGGAGAAAATCTTTGCCTGGGTGAGCTGAAAGTACAGTTGTCTTTCTGATAAAATGACTTCTTTTCCTTTTGGTAGATACCTAGGACCATGATTGCTGGATTGATTGTAGATCTACTTTGTTTTTATGAGGAATCTCCATGCTGTTTTCCATAGTGTTTGTACTAATTTGTGGTTACACCAACAGTGTATAAGCAAGCATTCCTTTCTCTCTGCATCCATGCCAACCTCGATTGCTTTTTGACTTTTTAATAATAGCCATTCTGACTAGGGTAAGCTGGTGTCTCATTGTGGTTTTCATTTGCATTTCCCTGATGGTTAGTGATATTGAACATTTTTTTCATGTTTTGGCCATTTGTCTATCTTCTTTCAGAGAACTTCTATTCATTTCTTTTACCCCCTTTTCAATGGGGTTGTTTGTTTTGTTTACTTACTGTTTTTGGGGGGGGATTTTTTTTTTTTTTAAGATTCTGGATACTTGTATTAGTCCTTTGTACATATTATAGTTTGCAAATATTTTCTCCCATTCAGTAAGTTATCTATTTACTCTGCTGATTATTTCCTTTGCTGTGCACAACCTTTTTAATTTAATTAAGTTTCATTTATTTATTTTTTATTATTGCTGTATTTGCTTTTGGGATCTTAGTCTAAAGTTCTTGGCCTAGGCTGATTTCTAGAAGATTTTTTCCTATGTTTTCATTGCTTCCCAATGATTGTTCTTATCCTTCTCCTTCCCTTTACCATCCAAATTTTTAAAAACTAGTCTGTTCTTGGGTGGCGCCTGTGGCTCAAAGGAGTAGGGCGCTGGCCCCATATACTGGAGGTGGAGGGTTCAAACCAAGCCCTGGCCAAAAAACTGTAAAAAACAAGCAAACAAACAAACAAACAAACAATGTAGTCTGTTCTCACTTTTCCTTAAAAACACAATAAAGTTGTCACCACCACTACCTCTCTACATAATGATGCCTCAAAATAATTGAAGTGCCTAGGTTCAGACATTTCTTTTTAGCCATTTGAATTCTTGGTCACTAGGTGACTTCTCAAGGCTTTCTCTCCCACTTGTGTGTGACATCACATTATTTCTTCATATTGTCTTTGCTCTGTTCTTTATGGATTCTACCTCCTCTTCCATGTTGCTGTTTCCCAGACTTCTGCCCTCAGTCCTTGGTCTTCAGATCGCTTCTTCTGTCATCCCACACAGTCTGTCTGGGAGAAGGCATGGCCATCTACATGATGATGACCTCTCTCCTTTATCTTTAGGTACTTGAATATGAAACCATAGGTGGTCTCATTCTTGCTCAAGGATTCATCTGTTACTTATATGTAGAAGATTCAGAGGCTTCTCTCCAATTCACAACTCTCTTCTGACTTCTGACCTGTACATCTACCTACTGGACACATTCACTGGGATATCTCATATGTCCAAAGCTGATCTTCTGGCCTTTTCCTGTGTCCCAATCTCAGTGAATCCTGCATCAGGCACTCAATTCCTTTTTCGTCCCACCACATCTCATCCCCTGACACTTAAAACCAGTGCTCTGAAAATAAAGACAAAATGCTCATGTGACTGGCAAAACCTTGCACGTTGTGGCCCCTATTTGTCTGTTCTGCCATATTTTGAACCACGTTGACCCTCGATCATGCTGCTTTAATCATAATGCAATTATTTATGTTTCTTGAACACATCATAGTTTTCTCTACCCAGGGGTCTTTGCACTTCCTGTTGCTTCCCCCAAATCTTCATCCACTTCATCCCTCCTCACACCCTTCAGATTGCAGATATAGTGTAACTTTAAGCAATTCCTTTTCTGAGTTCAAGTCCCCCTGACACCATATACTTCTCTTTTAGAGAATGGTTTATTTTTAATTAATAAACTTTATTTTACAGTTTTAGATTTGCAGAAAAATTAGGCAGATTGTTCCCATATACCTCTCTACCCTAAACAGTTTTCTTCAACACTTTTACTTTTGTGTGGAGCATTTGTTACAATGATGTTATTAATTGTTAATAATATTAATCAATGAATATATATCAATATGTTATTAATTCATATCAATGAATGTTATTACTAACTAAAGGCCATAATTCATCTCATTTTACTTATGTTCTTCTGTCCCAGAAGACTACACTACATTTAGTTGTTATGTCTTAAGTTTCTCTTTGCTGTGACAATTTCCTTAGACTCCTTGTTTTTGATTACTTACTTTGACAGTTTTGAGGAGGACTGGTTAGATATTTTTTAGAATGCCCCTCAGCTGGGATTTGTTTAATACTTTTCTCATGATTAGAGTAGGGTCACATTTTGGGGGGAAAGGAATCGCAGAAGTAAAGTGACATTTTCATCACATCTTCAAGGCAATATACTATTTAAATGAAGTATGATGGGGGCATCTTACAAGGGTATATGTGAAACTTAGTAAATGTGGAATGTAAATGTCTTGGCACGGTAACTGGGAAAATGCCAGGAAGGCTATGTTAACCATTGTGATGAAAAGGTGTCAAACGGTCTGTGAAGCTAGTGTATGATGCCCCATGATCATATCAATGTACGCAGCTATGATTTAATAAAAAAATAAAAAATAAAAATAAATAAAAAAACTTTGCAATAAAAAAAATAAATAAAGTATGACTGTGATGCTAACATTGATCACCTGGCTAAAGTAGTGTTTGTCGGGCTTCAGTGCTGTAAAATTACTCTCCCCCCTTTCCATACTGCTCTCTGGAAGGAAGCCATTATGTATAGCCCATACTTAAGGAGTTGCCTTATACTCCCCTTTCTTTAGGGTGGAGAATCTTTATGACTTATTGAAATTCTTCTGCATGGGAAGTTTTCTCTTTCCCATTTACTGACTTATTCAATTACTTGTCCACATCACTATGGACTCACTGAATATTTATTTTACACTGGGGTTATATTTCAATCCTGCTGTATTTATTTTGTTAGGTGTATTGTTTCAGCTTTCGCTACCAAGAAATCTTTCTGTTGGCTCCTGTGATAATACCCCCATCATAATGAGGTTTGTTTTGTTTTTAGTACTTCCTTACTTTCTGGAGATATGGCATATGCTAACCTTATCTTGCACATTTCCTGTTCTAATCCTAGCAAAAGTTATTACTTTAAGGTTCCATTTACTAGAGAATAGTCTTAGACACCAAGAGGTAGGTTCCGGGTGTGCTAGCTCTAGAACACTTTTACTAGTTGCAATTTCACTTGTATTTGTTTGAGTTTTTAATAACTGCTTATATCATCCACAAAGTGTTGTAATAATGTAGCAGCCATGTAGTTTTTTGCTCTGGTCATGTCCCTGGAGTCAAGTGTAGGCTCTATTAAATGATATGTGTTAAATATATATTTCTAGGTGAAAGACAGTTTATGTTTCATGGAAATGTCATTCTCTAGGTCATCTTACACAGAAATAGTACAGTAATATAAGTCCCTATCATCTTTCTCACTCTTCATATCCAGTCACCAAGTCCAAATAATTCTATTTCCTCATTTTCACTCTACCATGACACTGCTTCAAGCATGTATTTCCTGTGCATGGATAACCACGACAGCATCCTGAATGGTATTGCTACACTTCATACCACTGCAGAATTAATCTTAAAGCACAGCTATGACAAAGGGTCTTGCCCAATTAAAAAAAAAAAAATCATTATGGGAATGAAAAAATATGCCAGGCACATTACTTGTAATACATTATTTGCAAGACGTCAATTCTCACAAATTGTTTTAGAGATTTTATTTATAGATTTATAGATTTAACACAATTGGGTCATAAACATACTAGGTTTTGGTGAAAATTGACAAACTGATTCTAAGATCTATGAGAAAATGCAAAGGAGCTAGAAAACCTAGAGCAATATTGACAAGATGAGCAAAATTGAAGGATGAATCTTATCTGACCTCTTCCCTTGCTCTAAAGCTGTATCAACAAAGACAATGTGTTATTGGCATGATTATTGACTAGTATATCAGTGTGACAGATAAAGATCCCAGAAAGTGATCTACATTTATATAGTCATTTTATTTTTGACAAAGGTGCCAAATCAATCTAATGGGAAAGTAGAAATCTTTTCAACAAATGGCACTGCCATCACTGGCTATCCATATGGATAAATGAAACTTAAACCTAGTCTCACACCCACCATACACAAAAATTAGTTGAGGGAGGATCATGGATAAAATATAAAGTAAAAGACCATAAACCTCTTACAAAAAAACACAGTAGAATATCTTCACCACTTCAGGGTAGTAAAATGTTTCTTAGCCAGGACATAGAATATATAAGCAATAAGGACTATTGACAAATTGGGCTTCATAAAAATGAAACACTTCTGCTCATCAAAAGACTCTGAAAATGAATAATTAAGCTACATATTGGGGAAAATTAGTTTAAAAATCATGTATTTGACAGGGGACTAGCATTTAGGATATGTAAAGAACTTCTATGATTCAATAAGTAAAAGACAAAGAACCAATTAAAATGTGCAGAAATTATTGAACCAACACTTCACAAAAGAAATACCCCAAAAGCCATAAAGCACAAGAAAGATTGCTCACACCATTAGTCATCTTGGAAATGAAAATTAAAATCATAATAAGATACCACTATACAGTCACCAAAATAGTTAAAAAGTGAAAAGACTGACAATGACAAATGTTGATGAAGATCTAGACACATTTTTGGTAAGAATGTAAAATGATACAATTGCTTTGGGAAAAACTCTGGAAGTTTCCTACAAAACTTAACATCCACCTACCCTAGACCCAGTCATTCTAATTCTAGGCATTTACCCAAGGGCCATGAAAATAAATGTTTATAAAAAAAATTATATGAGAATGTTTGTATCAGCTTTGTTAATAATAGCCCCAAACTGGAAACAAGTCTGGTATCCATCAATGGGGGGATGATAAGCACACTGGAAGAACATGGATACACAAACTGGATGCACAAACCGGGCACACAAGATGTGAGGCATTCATCCTATAGGAAAGAACAAAAGTACCCAGGCACACAGCATGAGAGCATCCAGACGCAGAGGAGGACATTATTGTTTAGATTCAGATTTCTGATTTCTCGAGATGACACTGCATTAAACTGTGGCTTTCTTTTGTTTCTTTTTTTCTCTACATAATTAAATCTAAGTTAATTTTCCCAGCAAATGTCTCTCCATTTATCTCAACATACTTCTGCACTGATTTGAGAGGCCTCCTTTATCATAAACTAAATATTTGTATATTTGAGTCTGCTTCTAGACGTATTCTGCACACTAATCTGTCTCTTCTGTCACACTCTGTGGTAATTACTGTGACTACAGAATACATTTTAATATCTGTTAGGGGAAGTGTCCCCTTATTTATTTTTAAAAAATATTTCTATCTATCATCAATGGTTTGCATTCCAGACCTTTCTTGGGTTTTGTTTTTTTTTTTTTTTTTTACTCTGTTTTTTTAATAAGAAAATATAAATATAAGCTAGCTTGCTTTTACTTCTGGAGTTTTCTTATTGTGGCCAGCTACCATTAAAACAAAGAATGAGGCATGAGTCCACTTTCTTTGCCTTCCTATGAACTATCTTGAATTGAATGCATGACATAAATATATGATAATCTGGAATTTAGAAGTTATGTTGCATTTGGGTTTTTTTTTTTAGTGTAACATTTCCGTACTAAACTTTAGAAGCAACTTGTCTGAACCAAAAAAATTTCAATTGGAACTGTAAGTTAAATGTGTATGAAGATTGATTTGTGCAAAATCGACATTTCTTTGATAATAATCTTTCCCATACAGGAATAAACTCCCTTTTTTGGTTTAGATCTTCCTAAATGAAACCTGATAGAATTTTAGTATATTGCATATAGGAGGAAGTTGCAATGGCCAATAAGGGAGGGATATAACAAGGCAAGGTAAGCCCAGCAGCCCAAAGCTCCTCACTGTGCAGGAAGCCAGCATGAGACACAAGCATTCCTCACCTTGTCCCCATGTAGCACTAGCCCCTTCGCTCTGGTCTGGCTTCATTACCTGGTGGATGTTCACTAGTCACTTATACAATCTTTCTTAATTCTTTCTCCAGAATTCCCTTTGGAGAAAAGGGTTATCTTCTAAATCTATACTATCTAATATGGTAGCCACTATCAGGCAATGATGATCTGGGACATTAGTTTCTAGGTAAGCCTGGGATTTGGGAGGTGGTATGGAGATTCTGATTATTCATGTGAGTCCATGGGCCACCAAAGCCATGGCACCACGAGGTTGTTAGCTGTCCTTAGCTCTAATGTCCAAATGCACTAATGTCATTTAGTGCATTTAGGTCCCTCTAGACCTCTCTTGCCAGCTATAAACTCTGGATATATGAGCACTCCTGGGGCAATCCCAGCTCAATCTAGAACGCTCTGTGATTCTCTAGAATTTTCAAGCCTGCTTGGTTTCACCATTACTTCTCCATCAGACCTTGGTGCTATAAACCAAGGAATGGATAATTTGCTTTGCTGTAACCCCCACATGAAAGAGGGAACAAAGGCCTTTCTAGGTCTCTCCAGTGTCACTGCCATGTTGGACAACTAGAAAATAGGAAGAATATTTCAATAGGTAGAGGCTTATATACTGGAATCTGGGCTGGGGCCTGTGCTGGGAATGGTGTCCAGGAACTGGAGGCCCAGTGCAACTGCTGCAAGTAATCAGGGAAGAGGTGCAGCCAGCGGTCAGTGCCATGAATCACAGAGTTAACAGAGCCAGGGCCAAGCCACAGGCCAGGAACAATGCCCTGAGCTTCTGGAATCAGGCAGAACCTGCATAGACTTGACCTGGAAAGGTATGGGGAGGCCAGACATAAAGCTGTAAAACAAGATGTCAATCTTCTAGGCATCTAGAATTATTCTTGAAAGGATCTGTCATTTGTCCTAGAGCAGGATATCTTTGAGCGATTCCCCAGAGTGGGTCAGCTGAGATCAGGAGTCAGATGGTGGATGAAGCAGGAGAGAAACCTGCTTAAACAGAAGAGTTTGGAGGAGGGATGTGGAATAGATGCTTCCCTGTGTTTGGGCTAGAGATCTAGGCTTCTAGGTGTGCACATCTGGCCAGACAGAGACTGAGGAGGAAGAAGAGTGATGCAGAGATGATAGGCCTTTTGGGGGAATCTGAGACAATCCAAAGTGGGCAGAGGCCTGGGATGAAGATAAGAATCCCAGACGAGTCATGGTAGAAATGCCAGCTGAGACTGCAAGGACCTGTGGGGTTGGGTCTCAGAAGAGTCTTCTGATAGAGAATGGCAAAGGACTAATAGGGACTTCTGGGTTCTGTGAACCCCCTCGAGATGAATCCTTGGGCCTTGGGTTGTACCCGACATTCCTCTTACTTTCTCCCTGTGGGCTCTAAGGACACTATGAGCCTCCACTCCCTTCCTCTTGCTTATTCATTTGGACGGTGACCAGAGAGAGTCTTCCTGGCTCCCACTTTCAATTCTCCTGCCCTAAAGAAGCCATGGACCTTCTGCACTGAGGACTTCTGTACATTTTCTGGAATCTTCTGAAGATATTATATACCATACTTTATCTCTGGTTTTCATACTCTCCCTTTTCCTCAACTTCTTTTGTGACAGTGCCCAGAATCCTAATCCTTGAAATTCCTCTATTGTCCCAGAGTGGGAATCTCATCATACTTCCCCAGTTTCTCAGGATTTTGTCATCCCTTAGATCCATGGTTTTCTGTTTCCAAAGCCTTCTTTCTAGTCCTTAATAAAAAAAAAAAAAAGAAAGAAAGAAAGAAAGAAAGAAAGAAAGAAAGAAAGAAAGAAAGAAAGAAAAAGAAAAAAAAAACAATAAAAACAAAAAACTCAAAACAATAGATGCCTATCTCTCAGTCGGACTGGATCAAGTCTTTCCCATCTCAGGGGTTCTGGACAAAGCAGCTCCCAAGTCCCTGGGTCCCCATTCCCAGGGATGTAAAAAGGGATGTGACCTTATGGAAAAAGTCACAACTGAGCACTTCCTACCAGGAGCCTAGAGCAGACCTACAGTGGAGGACGTTGGGTCTAATTTCACAGCTCATGTGGAAAAACTTTTATGTATGCTGGTTTAGAAATCTGATTATGGTCTTGGAATATTCTCTTACACATTCCATTCTGGCATGATTCAGTTTTCCAAGTCCAAGTTCTAACATAAAAAAGACTAGGGAGTGGTAATTGCTAAGGGACCCTCCAGCATACATTATGAGTACCAGACGCTCTGGCTGTAGAGGGCAAGGAGCTTAGCTTTGGAGAAGGAACGCCTAATCCTGCCTGACTGAGAAAAAACGATCACAGGGCTCCATGCTGGGAAGTAGCTCACACAAGGCCACCTTCTTTTCCTTTTCGGCTTCTCTCAGATTCCTTGGAAACAAAGGCAGGAGCCCTATGAGAAGAAAACGACAGCTCTGATTCATGACTTTAGTTGGTCGCTATTAGGGAAGTGTCACAGGAATGATTCCTTCAAAGTCACAGCTCATGACAAGGGTAGGATGGTATCAAAGGAGAGGTGCCAAGTCTTTCTTCTTTCTTAGTTCCTCTGCTTAAGATAGCAGACAGCCAAAAAGTTGGAGGAAGCTAAATATAAACTTAATAGAAACCAGTGGACTAAAGCAAGGAAAGAAGGAAAGTACTAAGATCGAGGAAAGTAGGATGAGCAAGTGAGTTTCTTTAAAGTTCCTGGGGCCTTGTGTTTCTCCCAACCTTGCTTTGGCTGTGTATTCCATTTAAGTAGCCATTCTAGTTTGTGTTAATGCCCAGTTGTATTAATAAGGTAGTCTCCTTGTTAGTTTAAAATTGAGTAATAGATCTTAATTTATTTACTTAGCCATTCTCTGAAAGCGTCTGTTTGTACCAGAAGGACATAGCTAAGGGTCTGATACCTACTACCTGGAGACTATTTGTCCTAACTGCGAGATAAGGCTGGAGATGAAGTAGCCATCTTCTTCAAATCTGCCTGCACAATCTCACATTTGTAAAATACTGGCCATTCCCAGCATTCTTGGTGGACCTGCAGCCTCCTTTAACTTCCTCGTGATGGGGATCTGTGAGGAACAAGACCCTGAGGAGACTGCAATCCACAGACCCTCAGGCACCTCATTTGCCCCATTTCTGCTTTTTAGTGCCTGACTTTGCCTTGGAGATTGGTCCCTGGCTGATAAACTACATATGGTCTTGGAGGTCACAGAAGGAAGAGAGACAATAAATTATTCTCTAATTGACTAAAACCAATGAATCTGACCTTTTCTGAACAAAGCTATGAATCTTTCAACAATGAAGCAGCCACTTGGCAGATTAGTCATTGTCAGGCTTGTAAAGGGCCATTCTACCCAGACAAAACAGCTCCCCAATACTAACGAGGTGGAAGGATCTGTGCCCAAAGAAACTAAGCCTGTCTCTGCATATTGACAGGGACTTGCCTGCTTGTGGGTCTTGAGGGGAAGGTCAGACTAGGGGATAGGGCAGAAATGGTCGGCAAGTTTGGCAAACATCAAGGTCTGGTTAGGTCATATAAGAGAGGGCTAGGTTATAGAAATGATCAAGGGGAAGGCTGGGCCAGACAAATAAGAGGAGAGCCACAAACGAGGAGAAAAACATTTAAGGGGATGTGATGAGTGTAAGAATGCACAGGTTCATTCCACAGTGCTCAGGGCCTCCCACTCTCTAGCAGAGGGCTGGGCATGGCTGAAGCGCAGCTGTGTCTTCTTGGGCCCCTGGAGAAACCTGCACAGAGAGCTGCTTTCCCTGGCTGAGAGGACACGGCCAGCCACTCCTGCTAGCTACAGTGAATTCTGCACTGGTGGGAACAAGCCAGCTACAGTGAATTCTGCACTGGTGGGAACAAGCCAGCTTAAAGCGTCAAGCAGGGAATAGGTCTCATCAATCAAAGAGACTTTTTTCTAACACTGGTATTGCTCAGGACACTGTGTTAGGCCAGGCTGGTTGGAAAGCACCGGCTATCAGAACCAATTTCAAGCTCCCAGCCACCTTTGCACCCTCCCTGAGCTGGTTCCAATCTACCTCCCTAGGTTCATGTGCTATAATTACCCCTTCAGTCACATGAATTGACTCGCTGACCCCAAACTCACACTTTTATTATGCTTTTGCTCAAGTTTTCTCTCTGACCCTTCTGATGACTACCCCTACCTGTCACACGCTCCTCACCTTCTGCTTCTTCAAAGCCTGGTCCAAATGCCACTTCTTCTGAGAGACTGGACGGATACCTCCCTTGGAGTTGGAACACCTTGCCTTTCTTGTGTCCTCTGTTTGCTTAGTGGCAGAGTTATGTGTGTTCAAGTGACCTGGGGGAGCTGTTGGCAACAGAGACCAAAGCTAACCCCGTCCAGTCCCTGGAACAGGGAAAAATCATGATCTAAAATCGGTTCCAAATCCAGGTTTGGTAGAATGAAACGCATTTCTTCTACTCCAGAGAAGGAGAAAATATTTTTTCCCCTTCTTCTTCCAAACTTTCTCAGTTTTGATTTATGGAGTTCATTAACTTAGTTATTTTCTTCTCTTCTCATCCTTCGTGCCTGATTCTGTAGAAGGCTGATCTTTGAGTTCCCAGGTAGAATTAAATAACTAACCTTTGTGGAGCACTTTGTAGTTTTCAAAGCACTTTCCCAGCCACTGCCTAATTGATCTCCACAGTGACCCATGAATTACCCCCATTTGGAACTCAGGAAACTGTCTCCAACGTGAAGCAACTTGTTCAGGTCAGGGCAATTAAGTGGTCAACCAGGGACCAGAGCACAGCCTGTCTGCTTCTAAATCACATTCTCCCCACTCACAGCCACCGCACAACAGAAACGACTGCTGTGAGCACTTACTGCTCGCTCACTCGGTGCCGGCCACTGTGCTCTGCACAGACGATTTTGTGAGGCAGGTGCTATTGTTAACTTCCAGTTTATAGAAGATTCGGAGGTTTGAGGGCTTGGGCAAGCAACCGAGGGGCACGTGGCCAACGAGTGGCAGAACTGGCACTGAGATCCAGATCTGGCAGCCTCCACTCAGCCTGGTTGCTTGGAACCACAGTCTCCTGCACGCTGGGAAGGAAGGGCTGGTGGCTAGGCTCGCTCAGCTGTCCGCGTGCACTCACCTGCCAGGCTGGGAGAATGGGTGCTGCCCTCGCGGTCAGAAGCCTGCTCACCAGGCCTGGCTTGGCTGTGTGTGTTGGGAAAATTGCTGACTGCTCCTGGACCTAAGGCTTTCGTTCATCAAAGGGGAATCATGTCTCTGTGTGCCTGGGCATTGAGGAGGGGTTGAGCACTCCAGGGCAGCAGGGTTTTGCCTGATTCTTGGCAAGACTGCCAGCCACATTCTGTTTGCTGGTCACATCTGGTCTCTCACTCAGTCATTCCGAGGCCCAGCCACACTCTCACTTCTCTTAGCTCCAGGACTCTCACCTCCTATTTTGAGCATTGTGATGCATCATGAAGGGGCATGCAAGGACTTGAACCTTGTTGTCCCACAGGCCTAGGCCTGGTTCTATCTCTCTGAGGAGAGTGATACTTGATCTCTATGAATTTTGTTTCCTTCTTCCATAAAATAGGGGTAAAGACTGTGCCTGTATGGGTCGGTGTGAAAATGACACCACGTAATGCTTAAGGTAGGCTTAGCTTGAAATCTGGAACAGTGATTGTAAATGTTATCATTTCTTCTCTTGAGCCTGAAATGTTGACAGTCTTTCCGTGTCAATATTTCTCCTTTCCTCTGGCCCTATGGTCCATGGCTCTCTGCTGGTACTCTTACTCAATTCCCCAAAGTCCCAGCTTTTCTTGTCACCCCCACACATGCTTATCTCCCAGCCTCTTTCCTCTGCTGGTTCTTGCTCTGTAGTCTAGAAAATGCCTACATATGTCTTAGGCTCCTGGAGAGTGCCGATTGCTTTTAAAGCCATCTCTTCTTTACCCTGGCTCCCCCCTCAGCTCCCAGTCCCCATTGCTGGCTCTCAGTGCTCCCCAGAGCACAACCCCAGCATAGTCACTGAAGACTTAACCACCAAACCTGATGGCCCCTTGCAGCTCCTTGGGCCCTGTGTACAGAGCTGTAATGCCACCCTTTGCTTCCCAGCTTCCTTCTATCCCTCAGGTTGCAGACTTGGTTTTCTTGTCTATCACCAAACATACCTTGCATTTGAGTCCCCAAGAAACTTTCTGAAAATGACCAAGAACAAAGCATTGAGACGGTACTGTTGGGCTCCTCCCAACCCTGTTGCCACCCCTAGCTCCCCGCCCATCTCCTAACAGAAGCACTGCCATTGTGCCTGGCCTTGGCCTAAATCTCTATCTTGTCACTTTCTCCCCTGGAGATTTCTCTCACTCCCACAGTTTCTGCACTTGCTTCTGGGTAGCTGCTTCACAGGTCCTATGCTCAGTCTTGTTTCCTCCTGAGCCCCAGATCCCCCTCTCCACATGCCTGGTGGATGCCTCGCCAGTCCCCCAAACCTTCCAACGTCAGCACAAACACCTGCTGTGCCTGCTTAGCCTGTTTCTGACCATGGCACCAGCACCTCCTAGTCACCGAGGCTTGAGATCTCTAAGTCATGTACAAGAGCTTCCTTTCTATCTTCCCTACCAGAAACAAAGCCCCAGGAAAGCTACTTCCCACCCCTTCTCTCCAAGCCCACCCACCTTGCCTCTTTTCAGCTCTCACTATCCTCACCTGGATGACAATGGTGAGACCTTGTCCCCTGGCATCCAGTCTTCCTTTCCCCCAATCCCTACCCCACCTCAGCAGCCAGAGGGATCTTCTTTCATCTGACACTGTAAATTAAAGGGAAATTCAAAATGATATTTTCATTTCAAGAGAAGATCCATACATTGAAAACTGTACACCTCCTTCTCCATCTCGCTGTCTCTCTATCCATTGCCACCTTGATCATTTTCGTCTCCAGACATGAAAGCAAGGTTGGAATAAAGCTTTCCCTGACAATCGTTATGGTGTTGGGGTTGAAGTTATTTTTAATGTTCTTTGAATTTTTCTGCATTAATTCCTAATTAAGAGAACATATACATTTTTCAAAAGCAATAAAGGCATTACTCAGGGAAAAGAAAAAATCTCCAGTGGCTCCTCCTAATCAGTGGGACAAAGTCCAAACTCTTTACCCTGGCTCAAGAGACCCTTGGGTACCTCTGCCAAACTCTCCCTCCTCACTGGAGGCCACTCCCTAGCACTGGCCCAGGGCCACTCGCTTTCATCATTAGGCCTTTGATTGTATCTGTCCTCTGTCCTCAGCCCCACCACCTGAGCCTGGTCCTGTCACTTGCTGCCTGTCCCCCACGCACGCTCACCCCATTCCCTTCTGCACACACACTGATGCGGGCTTCCTGCCGCCGAGCCCCAGGCCTGACTCCTCATCAGGCCTTGCACAGCCTGGCTTCAGCCCAGCCCCATCCTGCACGTCGTCTGCCTGTGCTCCTGCCGCTCTCGGCTCCCAGTCCTCATTTGCCCCTCCTTGTTCTCTTCTGTAAAAGCAGGTCTCTCCTGCTGGGGGATGCAGGCAGGGGCCCCGAGGCGCCTGTGCCACCGCTGGGCCTCGTTTTGTTCTTCAGGCACTGCCCTGGCTTCAATCCTTCCTTCAAGCATGGCGGCGTTCTGAGGAGAGTCGCGACTGGGAATGCAGACTGGGACAGAGACAGTGGCTTAGGAAAGGAGGTGGGGAACCCAGTGGCCAAAGCGGGCTTTCCTGCCCCTTGTTTTTCTAGTGTGTCCATGAGCTCACCTTCCCCAGACACGTCACAGGAGGCAAGGGGGCAGATGCCTTCAGGCCCCAAAGGGGCCTCGCCCTTCCAATCGTGGGATGCCCGGCAGTCCCTACACAGACGTGAGTGCGCTGAGGAGCTGCAAAGCTCTGTAACCAAGCGCCTCCCTTTCCTCAGTCCTGCTGCGCCTCACTGGTCTCGCCGCTGAGAAGGTGGAGGGCACGGTGGAGGGCCGGCTGCCATCACTGGCCCTCTGCAGCCCGGCTCCATCTCCAGAAGGAGTTTTCAGTGAGAGTATTTAGCTACGCAGGCACCTCAAACACAATATGTCCAAGACAGAACTCAACCCTGCCCCCCACTCCACCAGCAGCACCACAAGCTGTTCCACCTTCTGCGTCTCAGATCACAACTAATGGTGCCGTCATCTGCCTGTCCCCAGCTCCACGCACACACCGCACTGATTCATACCTCCCCGCCTTCCCACACGCTGTGCACGTCCCTGCAGTGGCCGCACCCCTCTCGCTGCCCTGGTCCCCATCCCTCAAGGCAGGGGTTATGCCTCTGAAAATCTCCCCCTTAGCCATCCTCTTCCAGAGGACAGATGAGGAGCCCCTCCTCTGGGTCCCTCAGCAACTAGGGGTACTTCATTGCCATTGTCTCTTTCTTGTCTGTCTTTTGCAATAGACCTGGGTCTGCTTGAGCACAGGTGCCACGTATTATGCACCGCTGGGCACTCAGCACCACGCACAGAGCTCTGTCTACATGGGATCCTCACTCAGTAAGAGCTAGTTCCTGTATTTTTTGTCTTTGTGGTACCCATGAATAAGTCCTTTCCCGTCTCCTGGCTCTCGTGTCCTGAATGCACTCATTCACGACCATCTGTCCCTTTAGCTCCTAAACCTCCTCTTGCTTCAGTCCACTTCTCTTTCAGCCTAGGAGCTTCTTCCTAGTTCAGGTCACCCCATCTCAATGCCACGTTTTTCCTCTTGCAGTCCGTTCTCCACACCACAGCCTATGGAGCCTTCCTAAGTACAAATTTGCTTGTTTCACTCTTCTGCTCAAGATGTTCAGCACGGGCTCTAACACTCATGGCAGCTCACGTCACAGTTCCTTATGTGTCCAGCTCCTTCAGCTCCTCCAGCCTCAACCCCCACGCTCCTTTCTGGGATCTTGGAGTCTCAGCAAACGAAAGTTGCTGTTACCTTCAGTTGCCCAATTTCCCCATCTCTATCCCTTTGCTCATGCTGTAAGCTCAGCTAGAATCCCCTTCCTTGTGCCCCATATGTCCACATATCCCCCTGCTTTCAGGCTCCACGTAGTGCCTTCATCCACCAGCTCAATGGCTCACGCTAGGATATATGTCCGTTGGGCAATCTGACAAAGGACAGGGCACTCTCTGGCTGGGCCCTTGTCTGGAGTATGGGAATGCTTCTCTAACTATCTCAGCAGAGACCTCTTTGGCCCAAAGAAGTCCTTTCTCAGTTTGAGGTGAGAAAGAGGCCCTCCACCCTTCTGCCTCAAGGTTACCTGTCTGCCCTTCAGTTGACCTGTCCTCCAGCACTGACAAGGCTGTGGGTGTTTTATCCACTTATGAGAGCCTTGGGGACACTTCTATGGGTAACCTATGTTGAGCACTAGGACCTTTCCCCAAAACACAGTCTTCTAACCATCCAAGCAAAATTCAGGATCTGATTTCGAAGGTGAAGCTGAGGAAGCCAAATGGAAATGATTTTGATTTTATGAGATGCTTGTGCGGGAACTATGGTTTTTCCTGAGATCAGAAGAAACTTGGGCCCAGAGCTTTCCTTATACACACATGGATGACATGGCCAAAGTGGCCAGGAGACTTTTAACAAAATGACTTTGTGATGAATAGTAAGGTGGAGGCTGAATAACATAGGGTGGAAGGACCTCCTCTGCCCAAAGCTATGCTAGGAAAGTGCGAAGTCAGTGCAGGGCACATCTGGGGGCAGAGTTCAGGGACCACTATGGCCGGGCTGGGAGATCCCTGGGAAGGTAGTTTTGTTCTGAATTCCGAAAGGTGGCCAGCAAATGCAGCCTTTGCAGAGCGCCTACTTGGTGCCAGGTACCAGGTAGGCCTACGATGCAGAAGTGACACAGAGATGACTCTCGACCTGTACCTTTCTTCAAGGAACTTTGGGTCTAAACAGGAAGGAGTTACTTACTCAGTGGGACCGTTAGCTGAAAAAGCTCCTGTGTCCCTGGAATTGGGAAGGAGGGAGAGGTGGAAATTGGGAAGAATCGGCAATGTTTCTAAGCTGTCCTGGGAGGTTGGGGACATTGCCTCTCCCCCCACCCCAATGCACAGGGTCCTTTGACTCCGCTCACTGTGAGATGAGTTAGTACACTGGGCTCTCTGGGGCTGCTTCCACTTTTCTCTGAATTCCAAGGTAGAGTTCTGGAAACATAGCTCGTGTGGAATTTCTTGGCCCAACCTTGCCTTTCTCTCCTCTCCTGGAATGACATAAACTTCTGCTCTCAGTCTTCCTCCTTTCATTGACAGATGTGTCTAGAGGGCCATTCTGGTTTAGGAGGTGAAAAATGAAGCACAGTTGGTCCCAATTATTTGCTTTATCTGAGTCAAAAGTGCCTTAGTGACCAGTATAGCTGTGGCCTTACTCCTCAGCCTGTCTCTGAGTCACTCTGGCTGTGTCAATAACAGTGACAACACCTTGTCTTAATGGCTGAGGCCGCTTGGCCATTTGGTGACCAGATTGATTTCCTGATTCCCAACTTGAATCTGTCCCAAAATAGCACCATTACTGGTGGAACACACGGGCTCCCTTCATGTGCTTTTCATGCAGTCACTTCAACCTTCTGTGCCTTGGTGTCCCCATGAAGCCAATGGGTATGTCATGAGTGGGTGCACTGATTTTCTGAGAATCCCCAAAGGGTTTAGTGGAGGCTGAGGACAAATGTGCTACAGTGAGTAAGCCTTGCCAGCCCCAAGCTGTTTCTGGGGCCCTGCTCTGTCTTAGGTCCCTTAGGACCTCCAAAGATAGAAGAGCGGGGAGTGTAAGCCATGTGCACATACAGGCACCCGTGTGGGAACCTGAGGCTCTCTCCCCTCTGCCTCTCCACCTAGTTGCCATGATCTCGGTCACTGTGATCTTAGCCTTCCCATCAGTTCCTCAGGGAAGCCTCTCCCGAGCCTGTGGACCAGGTCAGGTCATCTTGGTCTTCACTCTCTGAGCAGCTTGCTAGTTTCCTTCTTCATACTTACCCTAGTCGGTAATGGCATTTCTCTGGTTGGTTAATGCCTGTCTCACAATAACAAGTCCCATAAACAGATGACCACAACTCTCATCCCTGGAACTGAGTGCAGAGCCTAGCATGTGGGGTCGCCCCCCTTCTTTCCACATCTGGAGTTGCCACTGGAATCCATGCACCCTTCCCCTCCCACCTGCAGGGGCCAACAGTTGAAGTCTGGCCACCAGTCACCACTCAGGCTGCGCTCTCTCCACTCCCTGCAGCCCATTGGCATATACAGAGGCCATATTCATCTCCCAGAAACATCCGGCTCTAACCCTGCTCAGGGATGCCTGGATCTGCTGCCACCCTCGCCTCATCTCTCCTATTTTCCACTTCAATTTTCCTGTTTTAGTCAAGTTCTTCTTCTGAAGTACTCTGTGTCTTGCATCATCCTTTAATGCCAATCTACGTCCAAGACCCTTTCTTGTCTGGCATAAATGTGATTTCCCTCCAGCAGTTTTTCCTGATTAAACCCACTCACTTCCTGGCTCAGTCCATCAAACACAGTGCTCCTCGGCAGGCTCAATGTGGTTACAATGAGGTGTCCAGCATCAATTTAAACTGTAGTTATCAATATCACTGAACACTTACTGAGCATCAGACACTGTGCCAGGACCATGACTGACAGTCCTCCCATGGAATTGGCAGTGCAGTAGCGGGCTCAGACATGGAACAAGTAACTGCAAGTGTGATGACTACTTCCAAAGGTCAAGTACAAGGTGCTCAGGAAGCTGGCCTGGCCTGACATCAAGGAAAAGGTCCCTGAGGAAGGACCAACGCAGCTGGGATCTTAGTCTAAGTGATGTTAAGCTAGCCAAGAGGGAGGACACAGCAGAGTAGAGTAGGGAAGGGGATCTAGGCAGAGAAATGGCCTGTGAAACAGAAGAAAAGGGGACAGTAGCAAAGAGCAAAAGAGGCCAGGGCTTGTGGGAATGACTTTGGATTTTATTTCAGGTAAAAGTGAAAATCAACCAGGTGTGGTAGCTCACACTTCTAATCTAGCCTCTGTGAGGCTGAGGCAGGTGGATCATTTGAGCTCACGAGTTAGAGACCAGCCTAAGCAAGAGAAAAGCCCCATCTCTAAAAATAGAAAAACTAGCTAGCCATGGTTGTGCACACCTGTAGTCCTAGATACTAGATACTTGGGAGGCTGAGGCAAGAGGATTACTTGAGCCCGTGAGTTTGAGGTTGCTGTGAGCTATGATGCCATGGCACTCTACCAGAGCAACAAAGGGAGATTCTGTCTCAAAACAATAAAATAAAATAAAAGTGAAAATCAATTCTTCTGGCACCCACCTTGGGCAGTTTTGCTGGGACACCTTCCCGTGAACAGCTTTCTTCAGCATGCTACAGGACAGATTGGTGACAAGTTCCAGAGGGGGAACTTCTAGTAAGTCTGTAGCACCACTCACTGTGCCATGCCCTTTCCGACAAGCTCCACATCCTGGCCCTGGGGGATATAGGGAAACTTTTCTTTTTTCCTCCCATTTAAAAAACTTTTTATTATGGAAATTTCGAAACATGCATCCAGGCAGACAGGATAATGTAATTAACACTTTATATTCACCATTCAGTTTTAATAATTATCATCAGGTACCCAGCACTGTTATCTATGAACCTCTCCATGTCCCATTCCACATCATTTTAAGGTAAATCCAAGATATATCATTTCATCTTGAAATGATTCAGTATTTGTCTCTAAAGCAGTAAGACTGTTTTTTCCCCTAAGCATCAGCACTATCATCACACATAAAAAATGATTTCTTAATCATCAAATATTTACTTAGTAGTCAAATTTCCTTAATTGCTTCATAAATGTCATTTAGTAATTGAATCCAAAATGTCATTTAACAATAAGGATCCAAAAAGTCCAGATATTGCATTTGGTTTATGTGTCTCTTAAATCTGTTTTAATCTCCAGGCTTCCTCTTCCCACCTCCACTTGTTTCTTACTATTTATTTATTGAAGAAACCTGGTCATTTGTCTTTTAGAATATTCCACTGTCCAGACATTGCTAGTTGCATTCCTGTGCTGAAATTGAACACAGTCTGTTGCCCCTGAATTTCTGTGATCTGATGGTTATGTGTGTAGGTTTGACAGATTTAGATTTGAATTTTTGCAGTGCAAAAGCCTTCACAGGCACACACACCGCAAGTGCTCCTCCTGTTACAGCAAACGTTGCGATGTTGAGAGCTGCTCCCTGGGTTTATCATGACAGAGCTGTGATAAAGTTGCCTGGCAGCCTTCCACTTAGTGATTCTACAGGCCATCGTTGATCATTGTTTACACTCTATTTCATTGGGGGTTACAAAACGGTGATATCATAATTCTGTCATTCCTTCTCTATTTATTAGCTGGAATTCCTTATAAAGAACATCCTAGTATCCCTTTTCAGAATATGTTAGTTTCCTAACAGTCTGCAAAGGTGATATATAAACAATGGATTGGATTTGTTTGAATCTATTGTAGCTATTTTCCCCCATCTTTTGTCACAGGAGCCCCTCTGTGTTGGTTTCTGTGTCCTTTGGACAGGACCCCTGTTGTTGTTTCATTTTTGTTTTCTTTTGTAGGCATTATTTGCGTATGATAACCCCATTGTCTTTGATAGATGACTTACTTTCTTTTTTCCACCTTTATTGAGGTATAACCAATAAATAAAAATTGTACATATTTATGGCGTATAATGTGATGATTTGATACACATATACATGTGAAATGATTACCACAATCAAGCTGATTACCATATCTATCACCTGACATAGTTATCATGTGTGATGACAACATTTAAGATCTACTCTCTTAGCAATTTTCCAGCATACAGTACAGTATAACTATAGTCACCAAGCTGTACAATAGATTTCTTGAACTCACTCTTCCTAAATGAAACTTCATACCCTTTGACCAATATCTCCCCACTCCCTTTGCACCCCCAGAACCTGGCAACCACCACTCTACTCTCTGATTCTGTGGTTTCGACATTTTAAGATTCCATATGAAAGTGAAATCATGTGGTATTTGTCTGTGCCTACCTTATTTCATTTTCCATAATGCCCTCCAGGTTCATCCATGTCATTGCGAGTGGCAGGATTTCCTTCTTTTTATAGGCTGAATAGTGTTCCACTGTATACATACACACCACATTTTCTTTATCCATCTGTTGATGAACACTCAGGTTGATTACATATCCTGGCTATTGTGCATAGTGCTGCAAGGAACACAGGGCTGCGGATGTCTCTTGTAAAGACTGATTGCCTTTCCTCTGGGTATAGCCCCAGTAGTGGGATTTCTAAGACCACATAGTAGTTCTACTTTGAATTTTCTGAGAAACTTCCATACTGTTTTGCATAAAGGCTGCTTACATTTCCATTCATGAAGGGGCTTTTCACTGGGTGGTCTTTGCCACTCTTAGGGGTGGTGGTTATTTCTTGTATCTGTGATTCTGATGATTTTTAAGTTACTTTTATTAATCCAGCCCTTTGTCATACTTAGTAATTCTTTTTATAAAAATGGCTTTTTAAAGATATAATTTATATACCATAAAATCTACTAGTTTTAAGTAAACAATTCAATTGTATTTTAATAAATTTATGAAGTTATGAAACCATCACCATAATCTAAGACATGTTGTGCCCATTAGCAGTCACTCCTTACCCCAGCCCTGGAAAAACACTATACTTTCTATCTCTTTAGATTAGATTTTTCTGGACATTTCCAGAATATGTGTTTTTCTGTGTCTCGCTTTTTTCACTGAGAATGTTTTCTAAAAATCGTGGTAAAATAAACATAACACAAAATTTACCATTTTAATCACTTTAAACATCCAATGCAGTGGTGTTAAGTATGTTCCTATTGTTGCACAACAGATCTCTAGAACTTTTCCTTCCTATAACTACTAGTTAATAATTCTTTATATGAAACTTGCCCTGTTTAAATCATCATGTAGTTTCCCTGTCTTGACTGGATTAAGGCTGATACAGAAGTGAATACTATGGCCCAGGAAAGAGATGAGGAGCTTGGACTAGAAGAGAAAGGATAAATGCATGACAGCTTTGATGCTAGAGTCAGGAAGACTGGCTGATGAATTGGAATGATAGATAAAGGAAAGAGAAAAATCCAGGCAGACGCCTAGTACTCCAGGTTGGGCACTAGATGAGGGTACTGCCCTTTATGGAGGGGGAAAGCACTTATTTGGCAGTACTGTGCTTACATGAAGGGATGCAGCCTTATCAAATTGGCTTTGGTTTCTGGTATGTACGCAGCATACTCTGCGTCAGTGGTTCTCAACACTGGCTGTCCAGCAGAATCACCAGGGAGCTTTTAATATCTATGTCCTGGATTCATCCCGGGCCAACTGAATCAAAATGGCTGAAGATGGAATCCAGGCACTGATAATTCTGAAGAGTTCTCCAGATACCTGTCATGTGCATCCAGTTTTAAGATCCATGGCAGTTGATCTTGAATTAGAATTTGTTACCAAATTGAAGGCATTTAGGGCAAGGCCACATTGGCTGGCCTGGATAATTAGCATTAGAAGTTGTCCCAGGAGGGGTGAGATGGTCAGAAGTGGAGATATTTATTAAGCAGCACAGTCATTATTATGCCTCAGGTGAAATCTACGTCCTGGGTCTGTGTCAGGTGTATCTGGGAGGGTTCTCCAGAGAAACAGAACAAATAGGATGTGTGTGTGTGTGTGTGTGTGTGTGTGTGTGTGTGTGTGTGTGTGTGCTGAGAGTAAAAGAAGGGGAAGGGAGAAGGAGAGAGAGAGGTTTTAAGAAATTAGCTCATGAAATTGCGAAGACTGGGAAATCCATAGGGAAGGCCAGCAGGCTGGTCAGGGAGACTTTCTATGTTTGCAGTCTAGAAAATAGACTTCGTTCTTCTTTGGAAAACCTTCTTTATTCTTAACACCTTTAACTGACCGGATAAAACACAATCATATTGTGGAGGGTGATGTGCTTTAAATTCAAAGTCTATTCATTGCAAATATTAATCACAGCTAATAAAAATAGCTCCACAGCAACATCCTAGCCCAGCCAGGTTGAAATCTAAAGTTCACCATCACGTCTGCCTTATCCTCACCACACCAGGTGAGGGGGTGGGGAGATAGCCCTGTGTCTGCAGTGCATGTGGGACAACTAAGCCTCAGTAAAGCTACTCATTTGCTCCAAGTCACCCAGTTGCCAGATGATCGTGTTAGGATTAATAACCAGGTCTCTGGGACTTCACAGGCTTCATTAAAACCAGAAAAACCAACAATCGATATCTCCTGTGCTCCGTGAACCTCAGGCTTGTTAAGCTGAGGAGTGGAGTTTCTAGCAGTATTCCCCTTACCTTGATCAGAGGGACATTAGGCTGTGTTTTCCCCCTTCCTTTTTTGCCTACTTCTTCCTCACGGTCTCTGGAGCCAGCCATCTTTTGCCCTTTGTGAAGGTACAGGGTTTTCCTAAGAATGTGCAGGGGACGGCCTTCCTTCCCGACCAGGGGCTGACCACACTTGCCTCTCCCACTCACTGTTAGAAGTCAGGCTTTTGCTAACACCATGAGGAAAGTACTTTTGTTTGTGGCCCTGGGGGACTGCTCTGAGGAGCAGGGGGCTAGATATCCTCCTCAGATCTCCTCTTTCTCTGCTATTCTGGTATGTGGTTAGTGGGATTTGACACATCATGGTCTACTTCCCAAAGGGCTTTTCCTGCTCCTCTTTCCAGGAAGCCTGGGGTCTGAAGTTCTATATTTAGAATGACTCTAGACTTTTGCTTCAGGCAGCAACTTGCTGGAGCAATTGATAAATGTTATATGTGATTATTGCAAAATGAAAACAAATCTCCATTTGCGATCCAATGGGAGACATTTCTATAATCCTTGCCTCTGGCATAATGGTTTTCCTAACGTCCAGTGATCATTTCTTCAGCGGAGAGCTGATTCCTCTAACACAGCCTCCAGGGGTCCTCAAACTTTTTAAACAGCGGGCCAGTTCACTGTCCCTCAGACCGTTGGAGGGCCAGACTATAGTTAAAAAAAAAACAAAAAAAAAAAAACTATGAACAAATTCCTGTGCACACTGCACATATCTTATTTTGAAGTAAAAAATCAAAATGGGAACAAATACAATCACACCACCTCATGTGACCCGCGGGCCATAGTTTGAGGACCCCTGCACCATTCAAGGTCTCTGGGAAAAGTGGAGGAAGCTATTAGCCAGACACCTTAAGCAAAGAGGAGGAATGTGATACATGCTCTTAGAGGTAAACTACAAATCTGGTGACGTCTAGCTGTCCCCAGGGTTTAACTCTACCAAGGAGGGTCACCAGGACCCATGGGGGCTATAGACATTTGCTTGTAACTGACATTCCTGGAGCCTACTCAGTGCCTGGCACTGTTCAATGCGCTGTGGACATGGGCTTTCTCCAACATGACCCCTGCCCCTGAGCCATTCCACAGAGGAGAGACATGGATGTGGAAAGAGGCACAGTGGGGGTGAGGGAAAGCTGCCTGCATGGGATGTTGTTTGAACTAAATCTTGAAGCAAGGCACTGTGAAGATCCCAGAAAGTGACATTTCAAAACGGGGGGCTAGCTTAATACCATGTTGGCAAATATTCAACAATCTATTTTCCTGGAAAAGAGAAATATTTGATGTGTAGTATTCCCAGCTTCTATTCTTTTTTTTTTTTTTTTTTTTTTTTTTAATTGGGAATTCATTGAGGGTCCAACTTCCATTCTATTCTATAAATAATCTTACCGGGGAATCTTTTTAAACTACCTGCTCGGCATCAGCTGAGTGTGCAGCTAGGAGGAGACATTTACAATGGGCTGTTAGGACCTACTCCGAGCTGACTCCAGCATACCTACCAGTGGATCCAGCTCCCACAAAAGCTTGGAGGAGCCTATCACCACTTCAGGCATGGTGGTCCCAGGGCCTGAAGAAGGAAGACTAGGCTAATGGGTTATGATGTTGAAACAGTTAGTAGGACCAGGTCAGGAAAAGCTGGTGGGTTATATAGGTCTTTTTTTTATTATTAAATCATAGCTGTGTACATTAATGCAATCATGGGTACAATGTGCTGGTTTTATATACAATTTGAAATATTTTCATCAAACTGGTTAACATAGCCTTCACGGCATTTTCTTAGTTATTATGTTAAGACATTAATATTGTACACCTAGTAAATTTCACATGGACCCTTGTAAGATGCACTGTAGGTGTGGTCCCACCAGTTACCCTCCCTCTACCCATCATCCCCCCTCTCTCCCCTTTTCCCATATTCTTGTGCTATAATTGGATTATAGCTTTCATAAGAAAGCTATACATTGGTTTCATAGTACATTGGATACTTTTTCTTCCATTCTTGAGATACTTTGCTAAGAAGAATATGTTCCAGGTCTTTACACTGCAGGTAGTGAAACACCACTAAAGGGTTTTAAGCCTGAGATGAATAGAATCAAAATATTATTTTAGAAATATATAATTGGAGTTACCAATAGAAATTTTGTTTACCTACTCTAGCAATAAAACATTTTGTAAAATGTATACCCCCAGTGTATAAACAAGCACAACTGAGCTGCATACACCTTGTATATCTAGACATAGGGGTGGTGATGAGAAGAGGCCAAACTGAAGTTGCAGGATAGTTCAAATCATTTCATCCTGCATCCCAGTGGGCCACCCTGAATGCCTCACTTTATTTATTTATTTTTTTTTTTTGAATGCCTCACTTTAGAGACCACTTGAGCAGCCAATCAGATTGAGGCTGGAGGCTGGGTGACCTGTTGCTTTGTAGTTGAGATGTGAGATGATGATGGCCTGGACTTGAGGTAGCAGGAGGGATAGAGATAAGTGAGAGATCTGAGAATCCTACATAGGCAAAGCCCATAGGACTCCGTGAGGGACTGAGCTGGGCATGTGGAAGAAGGTGTCACTCACTGAGATGGGAACATCAAAGGGAAATTAGAGTCTATTTCTGGTGAAGGAGAGAATGACTCATGACAATTATCATGAATTAGAAGGTAAGTAGCCACCGGGCACATAGCAATCGATGCCCAAGACAGTTACAACCAGGCCAAGGCCTCAGACTTGCCTTTGTGCCCTTCAGCAGTTATTCTTGTAATGACAATATTGTAACATCATTAAATGACATTATAGGAACTTTACAAAGAAAAATTAGCCTGTTACCTGTGCACCCTAGCCCATGAAAGCTCATTTTCTAGCTCCTATTGCCTCCCAGGCCTTGGCTACACGTGTGTGTTTATTTTTACATTGTTATAATTACAGTATAAACACAGCACTTTCATGTACATGCAATTGTAAGCCTTGTCTACATCACAACATTGTAATAATCACTTTTTCTAGCTGCATAATATTCCTTGGAGATGATATACAACAACTCTCTTAACCATGTCCATATAATCCACCATCTACATTGTGTCCAATCCTTTGCTGTTATCAATAATGTGTCAACAAATTACTTTGTGTCTGGGCTCTAATTTTGGCTGACTTTGACTTGCTCTGAAGTAAAGACCTACCCTTGTTCTGCCTTCTTCAAGGGAAAGCATTATGCAAGCATGGTTCCCATGCCAGAATACTCTGCTAGTTATCAAATTCAACTTGGACTTTCATTTTCCTAGAAGGGAAAAAGAGCATGTCTCTTTCCACTCAGGTAAGAGATAGGGAAAGGACTGAGCCCAAGGATGGAAGGTGATATGGCAGCATGTGTGCATGCATGTGAATATGTACGTGTGCATATGCAAGTGTGTTAACGGGGTTGGAAACCAGAAAGCAAGCCAGAGTGAGGAGATGATCAAGCAGGGCTCATGACATTAGGCAAGGCTGTGGGGCAGGAGAGGGGGGTGTATTTGATGTTTGGATATTATGGTATTCCTAAGACAATGAAATATCTTGAATACATCAGGTGCTTTAATACTACGTAAGCATGCACAGTAACTTCCTATCTTTCCAGAAGCACCCACTGCCCTTAATATGCCTACTGCTTCTAAGTCTAATCCTTCTATGGACCCCTCTCATGATGGACTGTGCCTCAGAAGGTACCATAGTTAAAGGCTTCATATGCGCTAGATATGTTCTTCAACCCTGGTTCCTGGGCACGGTCTGGGGTAGGCCACAGGACTGCCCAAGTGGCAAACTCAGGGGACCAAGCAACCTCTGCTTCTCTTTCTCCATGCTGGGAAGATCTGAGCTGCCTTAGGTGGTCTAGACTTTTGGCCCAAAAGTTCTGCTGATGGGAATTAATTACTTAGGGACTTCTATGGCCACAGGAAGAGCGTCCAAACTTGATATATCTCAGCCACTTCAGGAAGCACAATTTCTTCTTTCACATTAGGAACAGTTGAAACATTTTGCAAATTACAGGCATTAGGATTAATCTGTTGCCTCTGCTTCCTTTGGACGGAATGAACCCCAGCTTATTAGGCAGATAACATCTTTTCCCCTAGGCCTGAGCCATCACTTGGAGAAATTATTTCACAGAAAGAAAGGACAAAAGGCCACATGAAGTAGAATGATTTTGAAGTATTTCTTATTTTTCCATTGTCTATAAGATTTTGCATGATCTGTTTTTTGAAATTATCTTTTACTTTTATTTATAAATATTAGTAGTCTATTTTTTGAGACTTTGGAAAAAAATAGGAAGTTAACTGAAGATTCCATACTGAACCTCAGAGTCAAAGCATTCTATCATAGACAATTATTGACAATGTGAATGTTACTTTCTGTGCATTATTATTATTGTTGTTGTTGTTGCTTATTATTTCGATGCAACAATCATCTGATTTCTTTTCTGAATGTACTTATCTTTGTTCGTTCTTTATGAGGCTTTTGTTTCTAGTCCTTAGGTTAAACATTGTTATTGTTATTAAATTTTAAGCCTTTTTAGTTTTGTGAAGGCAAAAAGTGGAAACCTAATAAACACATGTATATGTAAAAAAAAATAAAAATACATAAAAAAAGAAAGGACAAAATGTGACATTGCAGTCAGTCTTTGTTTGGGGAATGAAGGAACTGGGCAAGAGAAGCCTCCCTCCGCAGTCTTGGTAGCTACCATTGTCCCCACTGAACAGGATATGTGATGGCCAATCCTTGATAGAGCCTCTGTCCCTACAAACAGTCTGGGTGGCCAGGTGACTAGGTAAGAGGTTTGATTCTCTACACACTTGGACTCCATCCCAGCTCTGCAGTAATAATAATGTCTGAGCACCTCCTATGTTCTAGGTAATGTGCTGAGTGCTGGTGACACAGCAATTGACAAAACAGACAAAAATACCTATTTCATGAAGACAGACAACAAAGAAATAAATGTATGAGATATTAGATGATGATACCTGCAATAGAGAAAAAACACAAGCATGAGGTAGGGTTGAAGGGGCATTCAGATTGTAGATAGAGTGGTCAGAGAAAGCCCCGCTGAGAAAAGATCTGAAGGGAGTGAGGAAAAGAACACTGGGCGAAGGGCCAAGGGACAACATGGGGTGCATTGTGATTCATATATCAATAATTCCACGACACATGTTTCTTAGTGCACTGCAAACCGCCTATTAAAGAATCCACAAGTGGTCACGTGACATAAATTTCGTTATGCAACAGGAACTCTGCCCCCTGCTCCCTCTGTGACCTTGAGCCAGCCTTTGCCCTCATTGCATCTAATCTTTTCCTCTGGAATGGGAGCACAACTGTTTCTACTGAGGGAACCCCCTCAGGGGAGGTCTCTGTGAGAAGTGCCTTACACTCAGCTCTCTGAAACTAGCAGGGATTGTTCCTACTGGCCTAAAAAAGTCCTGGCTGCCAGTAGATTAAGTGAGGCGTTAGCTTCTTCCCAGCATCTCAGCAACCAGAGGGCCACACTTAGACTATGCCACTGAGCAGACTTTGGTCACACTACTCAAGGCTGGAGAGGGGAGCAGGAAGTTCATGTAAGGTGTGTGTACTCCCTGTGCCCACCTGGTTTCACACACGCAGAGGGCTGAGATGTAGGCTTGACACCTACATCTACATTTGGGAGACCAATTAGGTGTCCTGTGGTAAAACAAATTACCATAAAAATAGCAGCTTTAAAAATCACCCATTTATTCTTGGCTAGTTTCCATTGATCAGCAGTCTGGGACTGCTTACCTGGGTCATCTGCCTGAGATCTCACACATCAAGATGTGGGCTAAACTGGTCTCTTACCTGAGTCTCTAGGGAAGAAACTTCTACAAAGCACATTTAGATTGTCAGCACAGTGTAGTTCCGTGCAGTGGTAAGACTGAAGTCCCAGTTTCTTTGCTAGGTGTCTGTTGACGGCTGCTTTTAGCTCTCCGAGGTCACTCTTTGGTCCTTGTACATAAGCCCCTCCATCAAGATTGCATCAAAAGTTCCTTTACCTTTGAATGTCTTTGAAAAACACCAGCTTGGTTAATCTCCATATCTTTAAGTCAACTGACTTGAAACTTTACATCTGTGAAATCTCCTTACAGAAGTATCTAGTTTAGTGTTAGATGGAATAACCAGAGAACAGATTTATTTATTTATTTATTTAGAGAGTCTCACTCTATCACCCTAGGGAGAGTACAGTGGCATCATAGCTCACAGCAACCTCAAACTCTTGGTGCAAAATGATCCTCCTGCCCCAGCCTCTAAAGTGGCTGGGACCACAGGCACCACCACAACACCTGGCTAGTTTTTCTATTTTTAGTAGAGTTGTGGTCTTGCTCTTCCTTTGGCTGGTCTCGAGCTCCTGAGCTCAGTCAATCCTTGCCTCAGCCTCATGATTACAGGCATAAGCCACTGCTCATGTCTGAGGAACCACCTTTAGAATTCTGCCCAACATGTGACCTCACTGAGTTATTAGAATCACATGAAAAATTTCCCTTTGTGGGCTACTCCCAGTCCCATAAATGAAACAAAGATCACCCCCTCGTAACCCTAAAAGTCCCTGACTTCCATAAAGGAAACAATACTTCCCTCTTTTTATTGTCTTTATTTCTCCCTCTAGTGGTCTGGCTAAGGCTCTGTACTGGGCATAGGTGCTGGGCATTTCCACGAGGGCTTGGAACTCAAACTGTCAATGTTCATCAATAGGGAAGAGTCCATTTCTCTGGCAGGAAACTGGAAGTTCAAGGCAACTCTCTGGCACGTGGTGAGAGAGATGTCTTTCAGGATAGTCAGGAAGGATCAAAGGCCAACTGGGTGAAAGTCTTTCTGGCAGAATACCAGTGAGAGACCCTTGAGAGGAAGAGATTTCCTAAAGCTCAAGAGTTGGAGCTATGTTGGTCTCCCTGCCACTCCCCATATAGACATTTTCCCTCCACATCCCCATGAAGGCACTGTTTAATCTTATTAAGCTGAGGTGTTTCCAAATAATGATGTAGCCCACAGGCCAACAATCCAATGGAGACAGGGCTTGACGTTGGAGGAGACCATAATGCCTGCCTGAAGTGATGGCAGTGGGCTGTCCTGCCAGCTATCTACGTACACTTGTGTCAGACTGAAATGTACCATAGTCTTTCTGGGAATCCTATCACTGGTCCTTCCACTGGAGTACAGATCAATGACTCAGCTCACCATTTCTTTCTTTTATTTATTTATTTATTTATTTATTTATTTATTTATTTTTACAGTTTTTGGCCGGGGCTGGGTTTGAACCCACCACCTCCGGCATATGGGGCTGGCGCCCTACTCCTTGAACCACAGGCACCGCCCAGCTCACCATTTCTTCTGATGAGGAAACTGCATTTTCATCCAGATTGATTTAAGAAACTATGATCAAGACAAAGCAAAGGCAGACACGACTGACCCAAGGACAAGGGGAAGCCTGGAGGGCAAAGTGGGGCCAATCAGATGGTGCCACCAGAGATTTTCAGGCACCTGCCACTGACTTTTTTCAAGTGATCAGAGGAAGGTGGGAAGGAAGAAGCTCTAGTATTCAATACAAATGACTTTTCCTAAATGTAATTAGAAGAAGAGTTTGTGTAATTCAGAGAGAAAGACACTGAAACTTTTACCTTGGATCTAGGGCAGGAGAGCAAGAGAGATGACTTTGTCCTTGTTAAATAGCACCTCTGGCTCTGTTCTAATTCTCTCTCTCACTTTCCACAGCTATATTTATACCAGAAGACAAGTCACACACTTTTTACTCAATACAACATCAGAAAAGCAAACGTCAGTGAAGACTACACAGAAATGGTGCAAAATCGATGTGAATGAATGGATGAAAACACAGGAGTCGAACAAATCAGAGAACTTCAAGAGATAGAGGGTGATCCTAGGACTGCCTCATCATGTGATACGGTGATATTTTCTTCATGGGAAAAGCAGGTCTTCTAAAACTTTTCTGCCTAAATGTGCTAGTGGATTGGGATGAGTTCTTCCGAAGGGCACTTGCCAGTTTGGATCATCCAGGGTATAAAAAGTACTAGACTAGGCACGCAGGAACCATCTGGCAGCTGTTACTTTGTCCTCTCCTCTTCTCTTTTTTAGAATCCATTTTTCATTTGTATCTGTGCTGAGTTAACTGCTGCTCCTAACAGACAGGAGGGGACAGCTTACCCTTGTGTCTACAGTACTATTAAGGATCCACTAGCCCAACTACTTTGACAAGTGAGGAATTTCTTCATTGGTCTAAAGAACAGCAGACTCAAGCATGGAACATCAAGCCTAATTCTTGGTTCTTCAAGGATTGCGTTGTAGGATAGAGTTTAGGGTTAAAAGTACTGGGCACTAGGAACTGAGTAATCTGAACAAAATCCAAGAATCACTGCTGGCCCATGAGTAGTGTAAACAATACTTGCTAGACACAGCACACAGCCCTAAGTCATATATTAGCAGTGATAAGATTAAAGCAAGGCAGAAATACAGTAAACAGGATGTGTTGGGAGTTCAATCATGCAGCTAAAGATAAACTCCTTTCGTATCTTTCCCTCTCTTTGAAGCTTTTCACTGTGCTATATTTTCTCAGGCCCAAGACATCAATAAAAGCCAGTGAGGAATGTTGGAGGGGATCACACCCTTGTTTCTCCTTGCAGACAGCTTGTTGATATTGACCTCCCCGGGTCCCTCAGTTCAATGGAAATGGACTGAGTAGATATTATTCATTTGCATTGAGTCGCACTGACATGGTGTGGTGAGAAATCTACTGGTGGAACAAATGGATGAAAGTCAGAAAGAAATGGATTTTTTTTTTTTCAAACTGCTTAGATGGGTTCAGGAAAGCAGTATAGACCTATGATCATGTAAGGTTGTAGTGGTTATTGAAAGCTCACCTCTCTACAAAAGGCTGGTTCAAGAAATTTTTTTAGGTTGATGGTTTTATCAAATTTTCCATGAAAAGATAACCTCTCCCTCTATAAGTTATTTCAGAGATCAGAAAGACTAGGGAAGGTGCTTGTGTGAGTTACAAAGGTACTACTATAATTTTGATAGCCAAACTGGAGAGGGACGACAAAAAGAAAAGAAAATTTTCAGGAAACCTATAATAAAATATTGATTACATTGGAACAAAATAGTAAATCAATTTCCTGGTACATTAAGAACAGAACAAAACAAATAGAAAGATTATATCCCAACCAAGTAAAGTTTATCAGGATGCAAGGATAGCTCAGCATCAGGAACTCTGTGAATGTCATCTATTACAGTACTAGAGAAATTACTAGGAGAAAAAAAGGAAAAAAGTGTGTTATAGATGCATAAAAAGCATTTAATAAAGTTTAGCAACTATTTGTGATAAAACTTTAAATTTCTTAACAAAGGGATCCCCTTCATCGCCATCAAGACAACCTGTTAAAAACCCAGATATCAGCAGGTATGACAGTAGATATCATAGTAGGTATGATATCTAGTAGGTATGACAGCAGATAGCATAGTAGGTATGACATCTAGTAGGTATGACAGCAGATATCTACCCACTAGAGGAGAAACTCTGGAAGTGCTCCCTTTCAGGGAGGAAACAAGATAAGAATGAAGATTGGTACAATAAGCCCTAGAAAAAAAATAAGATGAATAATGATTGTTAAGGAAGAAATAAACCCAGCACATTTGAAAATTATGTTATTGTTTAACAAAGAAAGCCAGGAAAATTAAACAAACTGTTAGAACTAATGAAAGCGTCCAGTATGCTGCTAGATAGAAGATCAATACTCAAATTTATCAGTAATATCTGCTACCCCAGCAATAGCCAATTAGTGAATATAAAAGCACTGATTGGGGCCTGGATAAATTAAATGTGAAAGATACAAATAACAAGAATATTTAGCAGTGAAAGAGGAAGAATTATAAACAGAACTTTCACAATGGTCATACAGAGTGACAGGAATAAGAAGTGTAATTGGGCCATCCTACTGGCTACCATTTATTGTGTACCACTACTCGGAAGCCAGAGGGGCCGTGGCAAGGCTGGCAACCATCTTTGCCAACTATCTGCTTGGAGGCACTTTTGTTTTATTTTAATTTGTTTTGTTTTTATTATCTTTTTAGATTTCCAAATAGCATGGACCAATACTTTGGTAAAAAGCAATAAAATTGAATTACTAGAAGAGCGAAAATAAAGACATAAATTATTTTTTAATTATTTTTATTATTAAATTTAATAGGCATTATCAAGTTTCTGTAAAAGTTTGGAAACGCTTGTTCTCTCTTTCCTGGCCTCCCCACAGATGGGCACAGATCCAGGGACCACCTGAGTAGCCCTGCTCTCAGCCTTCCTACCCTGTCTCTGTCCTCACATTCCCCCAGAGACCCAGCAAGAAAGTCTCCCTCCCTCCTTTACTCACTTGAGAGATCACCAGAGAGCCACCCCCAAAGAAGCAAAGCTGCTGTCAGGATGCAGAGGAAAGAGGGGCTGAGGGCCCAGGCTCAGCAGGCCTTTGGGTCCCTGTCCTGGAGTTCCCTTGTGGGGCGGCTGTTTGGAGTGCTGGGGTCGGGGGAGTGGAAACCACCTGGAGAGGTTAGACAAAGTAGTAGCAGGAAGACAGCTGCTGATCGATGACAGTGAGAAGTTAGCTGTTCAACAGAGACACACTGCCAGAACTCTGACGCAGAGGGCTTTAGCTGTGGATAGCCACCTGGCGGCTCCCCAGGGGACTCTTGGGAGAAACAACCTGCAAGGAGCTCTTTGCCTACACGTGTCTCTCACAGTGCAAATTTCTTTCAGATGAATATATGGCTTTGCTCTGGGCTCTCGTCACCAAGGTCAAGGCACTGGTGATGGTGTTGGTGTAGTCACCCAGAGTCCCATGCTTAGAAGGGTCCCATGCTGGCTTTAATGCTCTACTGTTGCTGTTTTGAGATTTTGAAAAGGGGAGCCCACATTTTCATTTTTCACTGAGCACCACAAATTATGTCACTAGTCCTGACTTGGGGTTTGTGTCCAACAGGGCAACCCACGGAGTGCCACCTAGGAAGGCACTGGGGAAGAGACGATCAGGCTGGATTTCCTCCTACATGATGGAACAAAAATGCAGAATCCCTACCAAGCAGAAGAGAAATTGGCAGTCATCGGTATCGCATATTTCTCCTGGCAAATCAGACCACATCCATTGTTTTTTTAGGGGGGAGTAAAACTGTACTGAGAATACCTAATGAGATATTAGGATCTGCTGTGTTTCCAAGACGAAATGAATCAAATGCTGAGGTCTTATTTCATTCCATGAGATTCTAGAGACTTTAAGAGAAGGATTAATTAACAAAGATAGTTGTGTTATTTCTTTTAATACTTTCGACTCTTCAAGGTAAATATCATTAGCTCCATTTTGCAGAAAAAGAAACCAAGGCAGGCAACAGTTCAGTGGTTTGCTTGGAAGCAGATTCTCCTGCAAATGATACCACTCGCCCGCTCTGAGCAGTGGCCATGCTAGAGAGCCACTGTGGGGATTGGAGTCTATTAGGAATCAACACCTCTGGAACTGAGAAAAATTGTGGGGTGCTCGGGACCTGGTGTCACAACATACACATGTTCTCTTAGCACAGCCACCTGCCTGCTGCTAAGCACACCTGCTGAGTACCTGCCCCTCTGTCCTGCCACTCTGACTCCACCAGGCCTGACACCTTGTCTCTTCTTTGCCTCGTGAGGTTATGGAAGATCCCTCTCACCTCCTGGATAACAGCCATGCATTTGGTCCCATACTTGTGGGTCTCTCTGAGTCCCTCTCAGTGGGTTGCAACCAGGCATCCTTGGGGCAAAGGTGACTGGAGAGGAGTTAGAAGGCAGCAGGGGAAGGGCCACAGGCCAAGAACAACTCCTCTCCAGAAACAGCACTGTGCTAGTAGGCTGCTTCCATTTGGCCTGAAAATTTGTCACCTCTTCTCTAACCACCTAGATCAATGTTTAGAACTAATAATAAAAACGAAGTATCTAGAATGTAAGAATGGTTCCAGTCAAATGTTGGCCAGTGTGAAGTAAGTCAAGCAAGCCCTCAGATGGACCTACCGTGCCTTTGGGGAACTCCCTAGAGTTCTCCCTGCACGCACATTCGCCAAAGCACTTGCTTCTTGATGCCTCTGATGTTGCTGTCCCTGCTTTCTACCTGAGCTCTCCACTTCAGTGGCCCTTATCTCCAGCATTTTCCATCACTTCCTTTTTCCTGATCTTCCTCCTAAGCCTATAGCCATTTTTATCTTCCCCATTCTAAGTAAAATCTTCCTAGCCTACTCCTTGTGAAGCTTGCCTCGCTCCTTCTCTTGATGATTACAATTTTATAAGAGTAGGTCTACTACATGTGATGCCTCTCCTTCCCTCTTAGAACTTCTTAAGGCCTCAGACTCCACTCCCATCTCCACATCCCCCAAGGGTGCCCATGACTGGTGGTCTCACCGTCCTTTTCCATGGCAGCACTGGGGAAGAGGTGTGAGCCTCACTGTGACTGATCTCCACACTGGGAGAACACATCAAGCCTCATCTTCCAGAAGCTGTTCAGCCTCATGTTCTAGTTCTTTCTTCCTTAGTTCTCATCATGCAACAAGCTGCCTGTTCTCATGCCCTTGTAGGATGGCTCCTTACTATTCTTCTGTTCATGTCCCAAGACTCTTCTCTTCTATTTTGCACTCTTAACCTTAGAGACCACATCAGTATATCCGTGTTCAGCCATTATCACTGATAAACTCAAGAATCTGTATCAGTCCAATCTTCCTTCCTAAACTCCAGCGTCATACATGGAGATACTTGAGAATGTCCACTTGCATATCCCAGAGGCACCTATAATCCTATCTGGGCTCCACGGAACTTAGGATGTTCTCACTCCTCTCTAAACCTCCCAAGTGTCAGGAACCAACACTGTCACCCCATCTATACAGGCAAGTCAGAACCCTGGAATTCATTCTTGACTCCTCTTTTGACCAGTTCCTAAGCTGTCTCCTCTTCTCTTTCCCCACACTCTTGTAGATGATTTTATCTAGGCCTTTGGACTCCAAATCAGTCTTCTGCCCAGACTTCGTTTTGAGCCTCCAGTCCCATGTAGCCAATGCCTAGTAGACACCTGCAGTTTGATAGCCTACAGGTATCCTTACTCATCAGAGCTAACCCTTAAGTCATGATCTTTCTTACCCCAATTCCTTGTCCTGTCCTACTCTATTGTCCCTTACCTTTAAAAATTATAATGCTATCCAACATTTCCTCACAGAAACCTGGAAAACTCTTGCCCCACCAACACCTAACTTATTACCAAGATACGTAATTCTATCACCAGGATACATCTTAAAGTCTCTTCAAAGTCCACTTGTGCACCCCATATTGAGACTTTCTGATCAAGAGGCAAATCCATATGACACAAGTATCTATCTCTAATTGAAACTTTCTTCTTGTGCTAGAGGCCTGCCATCCAGCTGCATGCTGGACCCTCCATCTGGCTGTCCCTCAGAGTCCTTAATATGTCCTCCACCAAACCCATCAGCTTTTCTCCTTTTCTCTCTTCCATGTTTGTTTGTTTTGCAATGGTACCACTACACTTTTGGTCAACTGTTCTAAAAAATCTCAGAAGCCTCTCTGAGTGACTCTCCCTTCACACTCGCTCGGTTGTGCTGATTCAGCCCAACAGAACTCCCCCATCCCTGCTTGTCTCCGCATTTCTCTCCCTATCACCCTACTTCACCACCCTGTGCTCGCTGCCTCCTTCAAGGATTTGCTTGTGATTTCTCTGATCTCATTTCCAAATTCATCTCTTGAGCCCGGCTGTCATCTTGACAGAACTCTGCTCCGAAACCATCCATGGCTCCTCCTTGTACCTATACAACCCACGTCAATGGACATTCAAAATATTGCCTTAAGGCTAAGCCTTATTTCCATTGATGCTTAAAAAAAAAAAAAAAAAAAAAAAAAAAAAAGACCTTTCCCCCTTCCCCCTATTCCTAGGTTGCAAATGGGTTATAGCATTCATGTGAAAGCCCTAAATTAGTTTCATAGTAGGGCTGAGCACATTGGATACTTTTTCTTCCATTCTTGGGATACTTTACTAAGAAGAATATGTTCCAGCTCCATCCATGTAAACACGAAGGAGGTAAAGTCTCCGTCTTTCTTTAAGGCTGCATAATAGGAGGGGAGGGAGGGGGGTGGTGGGTGGAAGGAGGGGGATTGATGAGAATACACTTGTGGTGCATCTTACAATGGTATATGTGAAACTTAGTAAATGTGGAATGTAAATGTCTTAACACAATAACTGTGAAATTGCCAGGAAGGCTATGTTAACCAGTGTGATGTAAACGTGTCAACCGGTCTGTGAAACTAGTGTATGATGCCCCATGATCA
>CAUYPK010150787.1:0-12357 GCA_963574355.1 Loris lydekkerianus | reverse complement strand
GGCCTCAGGCACATGGCAGGGCCCAACAATTCCCTCTTTTGTTTTTTGTATGGCGGATAAACATAGCCCCTGTCTTAGGTTGCCTGCTCTTGCAATTTCAGTCTTACCCGTCATGGGGATACAAACATCAATGGTTTGGTCTCTGTCTTAGGTTGACTGAATACAGAGTGATCTTACCCGTCTTTGGGTACTATGAATGTTATCCACCATGCAGCCTCTCCATATCCTGTCTTAGGTTGTTCCCGCTTTGGGAATCTTACCCGTCATTGGTGCTATGGAGGGCGGTGAAGAATAATAGTTAGATTCTTGGTTAATGAGCCGGTGATATTGGACCTCGACCTGATTTCATTTTGTTTTGAGTGTTTCTTGAATATTGAGCTTTTTAGTGATTGGATTAGAGAGTTTATCTTATTTGTGTTTATTTTTACTAAAATATAAGTGATGAATAAGTATTGCATATATTTGTGGTATAAAATATGATGTTTTGCTATATGCATACTTTGTGAGATGAGCAAATCAGATTATTTAACGTATTCTTTACCTTATCATGTTTTTAATTCTAATCTCTTGGTATTTAAATCTAATCTGTTAGCAATTTTCAAGTGTATGTACAAGATTATTTACTATAGTCACCAGACTGTACAGTAGGTATTCAGAATCTACTTATCTTGTCTGATTGAAACTTTGTACCTTTAATCAACATCTCCCTATTTCCCCCCATCCCCACCAATCAATCCCTGGCAACTGCCATTCTACTCCCTGCCTTTATGGAATTCAGCTTTTTTAGATTCCACGTGTAAGTGGAATCAGGCACTGTGTTACTTAGCACAGGGTCCACAAAGTTTACCTATGTTGTACCAAATAGCCAGATTTCTTTCATTTTTAAGGTTGAATAATATTCCGTTGTACATATACATGTTTTTACCCATTCATCAGTCAACAAAAACTTAAGATAGTTGTATATCTTGGCCATTGTGAATTACGCTGCAATGAACACAAGAGTGTATCTTGTTGAGATACTAGTTTTATTTTCTTTGGATATACACCCAAAGAAGTACTGAGTCATACAGAAGTTTCATGTTTAATTTTTTGAGGCATCTCCACAGTCCATAATGGTGGTTAATTTACATTCCCACCACCAGTGTACAAGCTTTTCTTTTTCCTACATCCTTGCCAAAACCTGTTATCTTTTGTGTTCTGATTATAACCATGCAGTTATGAAGTGATAGCTCATCTTGGTTTTAATTTGCCCTGATGACCAGCGATGCTCATCATTTAATGGGCAGCTAAGACATTTTAAGAAGTTCCACTTTATTCTGAAATCTCATTTCTGCAGGAAGACTGAAGTTTTCCATGATCTTATCACAGCAGATCAAATGATTATGGAAAAGTTATTAATATATCCCAGACTGAATATTCTTACAACAGCTTGACAATGAAGCTGTTGAATTTAAAAAAAAAAAAAAAAGAAAGAAAGAAAAAAAAAAAAGAAAATATCTAGTCAGGTCATTTGTCTATTTTTAACAGGGTTATTTGTTTTCTTGCTATTGAGAGGTTTGAGTTTCTTATGTATTTTGAATATTAACCCTCGTCAGATGTATGGCTTGCAAATGTTTTCTCTGATTCTGTAGGTTGTCTCTTCACTCTGTTTATTGTTTCCTTTGTGGTGCAGAAGCTTTTTAGTTTGATACAATCCCATTTGTCTATCTTTGCTTTTGTCACTTGTAATTTTAGGTTTATGTATTAACAAAAAAATAAAAATTTGTTTTGCCAAGACCCTTGTCAAGACACTTTTCTTCTATGTTTTCTTTCAATCATTTTATAGGGTCAGATTTTGTGTATAAGTCTATAATCTAGTTAGAATTAATTTTTTGTTTGTGGTGTGAAATAAGGGTCCAATTTCATTATCCAGCATGTGAATATCCAGTTTTCACAACATCTTTTTTAAATTTTTTTATTAAATCATAACTTTGTACATTGATGCATTTATGGGGTTCAATGTACTGCTTTGATATACAATGTGAAATGCTTACATTGAACTAAGTAACACATCCATAACAATTATACTCATTTCTTAACAGTTTTTAAATGTTCCATTGCATCATATCCCCCCTCCCCTCTCTTTCCTCTTCCCTTCTACTTTCTGGACTAGAGTTATGTTTTGCCATTGATATGAATGTGTAGGTGATTGTATATTGATTTCATAGTAATATTTGTATACATTGGATACTTTTCCCCCCATTCTTGAGATGCTTTACTAAGAAGAATATGTTCCAGCTCCATCCAGGTAAACATAAACGATGTGAAGTCTCCATCTTTTTATGGCTGCATAGTATTCTATGGTGTACATATACCACACTTTGTTAATCCAACTCATGGGTCGATGGGCACATGGGCTGTTTCCATGTCTTGGCTGTTATGAACTGGGATGCAATAAACATTCTGGTGCAAGTGTCTTTGTTGTACAATAATTTTTGATCATCTGGGTATATACCTAGTAGAGGAATTGCAGGATCAAACAGTAGGTCTACTTTTAGTTCCTTGAGTATTCTCCAAACTTCTTTCCAAAAAGGTCGTATTAGCCTGCATTCCCACCAGCAGTGTGGAAATGTTCCCTTCTCTCCACAACCACGCCAACATCTGTAGTTTTGGGAATTTGTGATGTGGGCTAATCTTACTGGACTTAGATGATATCTCAAAGTGGTTTGATTTGCATTTCTCTGATGATTAAAGATGATGAGCATTTTTTCACATGTTTGTAGGCCATGTGCCTGTCTTCATCAGAGAAGTTTCTGTTCAAGTCTCTTGCCCACATAGAAATGGGGTTATTTGTTCTTTTCTTATGATTAGTTTGAGTTCTCTGTAGCATCTAGTTATCAGACCTTTGTTGGAAGCATAACCCGCAAAAATCTTCTCCCATTCTGAAGGTTGTCAGTTTGCTTTAGTTTTTTTTTTTTTTTTTTTTTCAGTTTTTGGCCGGGCGGGTTTGAACCCTCCACCCCCGGTATGTGGGGCTGGTGCCCTACTCCTTTGAGCCCCAGGCAACATCCCTGTTTGCTTTACTTACTGTGCTCTTGGCTATGCAAAAGCTTTTTAGTTTGACCAGATCATTGCTAGTAGCAACAAAAACAGTTTTAAGGTTGGGGAATCATTACAACACGAGGAACTGTATTAAAGGGTTGCGGCATTAGGAAGGTTGAGAACTACTGCCTTAGAGAAAAACCTTTCACCTTTTTACTATTGAGTATGTTAGATGTGGGCTTGTGATAGATGGCCTTCATTGTGTTCCTTCATTCTTTCTCTATTTATTTTATTGAGAGTCTTCATCATCAAAAGATGAGTACCTGCATGTATTGAAATGATCACATGGATTTTGCCCCTCATTCTGTGAATATGTTGTGTTACATTTATCAATTTGTGTATGTTCAACCATCTCAGTTATTAATCCTACTTGATCATAATGAATGATCCTCTTAATGTGCTGTTGAATTTGCTTTGCTATTATTTTCCTTAGAACTTTTGTGCCTGTGTTTATCAGGGATGTAGGCCAGTGATGTTCTTTTCTTGTATTTTCCTTGTCTGGCTTTGGTATTGGGTAATGCTGGCTTTGTAAAATGAGTTTGGAAATTTCCTTCATCTTCAACTTTTTTGGTAGTTTTAGAAAGTTTTCGATTAGTTCTTTAAATGTTTGATAGAATTTAACTATGAAGGCACCATGTCCTGGACTTTTCTTTGATGATAGATTTTTCATTACTGATACGATCTCCTTACCTGGTATTAGTCTGCTCACATTTTCTATTTCTTCTTGATTCAGTCCTAGTAGGTTGTGTGTTTACAGGAATGTCTTCGATTTACATTTATATTTATTGATATGTCAGATTTGTTTAAACATAACTTGAATCTTTTTTATATGTAGTATTAGGCTTTCAATTGTTAAAGTTGCCTTCTTTTGTAGTTTTTTGTAATATATTCCTTCTAACAATTCAGACAATTTAAGAGCAGTTTTTCTACTAGAGTAGAACATCAATAGTTGACTACCTCCCTACATTGACCATCTCCTTAAGTTGACCTAATTTTCATAGACTGGACATGTACCACATGCACATATCAGCCCAGTAGGCCTAGTTCCTCATGTTGACCATCTCTGCATGTGGACCAGTTTGTTATAGTCCCAGGATAGTCAATTTACAGAGGTTCTACCGTATATTACCCTTCTAACCTTAAAATTAAATTTAAGATTAAATAATGGTTTAGTTATCATTTAAAAATCAATGTTAATTAAAATGGAATGTTTTCCTAATCAAAAAGTTTTAGTAATTCTGCGACCTTTGTTTGTCCTTCCCTTTTACCAAGGGTTATTTGATAGAAAATTCAAAATTTCTAGGTAAAGAGATTTTTTTTTAATTTTGGTTATTTATTTCTAGTTTTATTACATTGTGATCAGAGAATGCTATCTTATGATTTTGACATTTTAGAACTTAGCGACTTTCTGGAATAAGTATACAAGTTTAAATGTTCTTTCAAAGAAGGTGTATTCTTTATTTTCTCTATAGATTTTTATATACAATAATATTTACATTATTTATTATATTGCTTTGGATTCTTCTATGTACTTACTTATTTTAAAAAATATACTTGACCCATCTTGGACAGAGAGTGATGCATTAAATTTTATAGTTATTAGTAATCATTTCTCCATATGTCTCCCATAGCTTCTGTTTTATAAAGTTGTCTTTATAAAGTTTTATTTGATGCATACATATTCACCACTGTCATATGTTACTATAAACCTTTGCACTATAAAGTGTTATTTGTCTTGTTTAATACTGTGGTGTCAATTCTTCCTTGTCTGTTATGAGGATTCCAATACCTGCTTTCTTATAGTTTGTATATGACTGATACATATTTCCCAGTTACTTTTTATTAGTGCCAATGATTTTTTTGGTTAGTATCACTTAACTGTGGGGTGGTTATGTTTTTCTTTGAAAACATGTCTGAAGATCCTTATTTTTTTAAAGATATGACTTCTAAGTTTGGTCTCAATTATCATAGTATCTTACATTACACTTACTAGGTTTTCTTCACCAGGTTGTTTTCATTTTGTTCTTGAGGTTTAGAAAGTTTCATAATTTTAGTGGTTAACTTTATGCTATTAACTTTTTAATAATACCCTTAACCCTATATTCTCACTTTGTTTTCTGCTATTTTATCTATCACCTTTAAATGTTATATTTTACTTTCACCTATTACCATGCGATAATTATTTTATTTTTCTCTTTCTTTCCCTTGGATTAAAAATGTATTATTTCTATTTTTCAAAAATAAAGCATTTTTCCACCCTTAGTCTCAGATGTATAATTAAATGTATTCAGTACTTATCACCCATATTCTGGTTGGAGTTAATGATTTCTTAATTGGATGATGCTCTTTCTCTGAAAGATTCTTCAGGAATGACTTGTGAGTATACTATCCATAAATTCTTCTATATATAACACCGTTGTATGCACATTATACATAAAAGACAGTTTGACTAGGTAATATGTAGTATAATTCTTACCTCAGAGTTGCCAAGTTACTTGAAAAATTTTTTTTCTTTTTTCTTTTTTAGTTCCTTTTGAGAATCTAATGCCAACTTGATTTCCTTTCCTTTGTAAATGACTTGTTCGCTTTTCCTGGCGTAAGAGTTTTTTCTGGCAGTTAAAGTCTAATCATTTTATTATGCTATCATTCAGAATTTATCATGCTGAAGCAAGTTTTTCAGGTGTGTGTATGTATCTTGAACTTAGAAGTCCCATCAATAATTGTGTGTATGTGTGTGCAATCTGATCTTTTTTATTTTGGAAAAGTTTGCATTTTAAATATTAATTTTATTCCATTGTTTTTTCTTCTTCTTCAGGGACTCTAGCAAGACATGGTATGTATGTTGAAGATTTTTGCTGCCTATGTATTTTATCTAATCACTTTCTTTATAGTCATTTTTACTCCTTTTTGAATATTCTGGTTTCATTCTCTTGCCTGTTTTCCTTTAGCTTATCAATGTTTATTATTATACTTTTGGTGGAGTTAATTGTACATTGGATAGTTTCCAGTTAATCTTTATTTCTGACATGATCTTTCTTCATTTCATTTTTTCCTCCTTTTATTTCCTAAGTTCAGTAAATTCTGATTTTACATCTTTCTTGTGATATAAAACAAGATTTGTGGTATCTATAAGTTTTTAATGCTGTTCAATTTGTATTAGAGTGTTATATCTTCCTCAGCTTCATGAATTTTATTGTCAAATATTTTTATAAACTAAAAGATTTTTATTCTCCTTCTCTGATTTCTTCTTCTAATAGCCTTGTAGGGATGTATGTTGTTATTTTCAGTTCATTTAATAGTTTTGTTTTCCTTCTAGCAATAATAAGTGAGAAGTTTGGGTAACTTACTCAGTTTTATAATCTGAGAATGTCCTTTTCTGTTGACAAAGTATAAATCTTACTGTTAAATAAGTGGTACCTTTAGAAGGTGTGTCTGAGTACCTTCTGATGCAGTGATACTCTTTGGTTTCTCTGGGATTCTGACCTTGAGTTTTACTTATTACTTCTTGTTCCCAAATCTCCAAAAGATTCCTGACCTTTCCAAGATGTCTTCCTCCCTTAAGGAAGCACAACCACCCCTGTTTCTGCATACCATAAAAGAAAAATTTCCCTTTAATCCATTATATGTTGAAGGGTGTTTGGGTTAATAAACCATGATATATGTATACTATGAAATACTCTTCAGCCATAAAAAGGATGAAGATGCTGTTTTTTTTTTTTTTTTTATAACAACCTGAATGGATTCAGAGAACATGTTCTTAAGTAAAGTATCACAGGAATGGAAAAACAAACATCATATGTGCTTAACACTAAATTGGAAGAAGTAGATTAACTATTTAATCTACTACTAGATTATTTACTAGAACTACCTGCTCATAGGAGAGGGTTTGGCAAGTTCCCTCCCAACAGGAGCAATGCACAGCTATATGGCACACTTCTAGGTGAAAGAAACAACTACAACTTGGACTTTACCTTACAAATACAAACTACGTAACCTACTTATATTTATGTACCCTTTTATTAATCTGAAAAAAAGAAACCTTCCATTTTATTTCACAGTTGTATTAGCTCTCTAGGACTGCTCATGATGATGTACCGCAACTAAGTGCCTTAAACAACAGAGACTTGTTGGCTGAAAGTCTAGATCAAGGTGTCCAGATCAAGCAGAACCATAATTCCTCTAAAGACACTGGGAAATATTTGTTTTGGCCCTTTCTCCTCACTTCTGGTAATACCTTGGCTTGTGGTAACGTAATGCTAATCTTCACAAGGCCTCACCCTGTGTGCTTGTTCCACTTTCCCCCTTTGAGATGGACTCTAGTCCAATTGGAACAGGGTATGCCTGATTGAAGAAGACTTGCTCATCTTCAAAATACTTATCTTTAAATTTAAAGGTCACATTCACTTCTGCGAGCAAGCAAAACTTCAATGTGTTTGGGGGCAACACTATTTAATATCAAGACTTGTTCATCTTTGAAATTCTTACCTTCAAATAAGTTCATATTCACTTGTGCTAGGAGGCAAGACTTCAACATGTTTGGGGGCAACACTATTTAACTCATTACACCAGTAGATGACATTCATAAAACCTCGGTTCGGGGATGGGAGCATTTATTTCCCCACTCAGGTTAGGAGCCTCTTCTTCTGGGATACATTACTCTAGATAACCTTGTCTGTGTTTTGCTACTACTAGGGCTATGCTGGACTGCTCTGTATTTGATATAACATGATTTTCCAAGCTGGAGTTGTGAGTTGCTAAAGTTTTCTCCCACATATATGGAAACTGAAGTTTATACTTTTATTTCCTAGCTATGCTGTAGAGATGAGTTGTGGCTGGTTTTATTTGATCTTTTTATTGATCCAAAGAATGGCTTTTGATGAAAGTTTGAAGAAATTTAGATTCAAGTGCCCTCTTTTACAGGGCTGAAAAATACCTGTTGTGATGCATATTAAGATGAATATAAAGATTCTAATTAAAAATATACTTACGTCAAAAATACTGACTCACTGAATTCTATTCAATAAACTGAGCATTTATTTTTATTTAAAATGTAGGAGCTATGGCAACAAATTATAAAGCATCTGGTGGTCAGATTCTAGTCAACACAGATGACTCAAGTAGCCCAATTAGACACATCTCTAGCATGTGAGTGGTTTCTAGCTTTTCTGATTTATTGAAAACCCAAGCGTATGTATTATTGTTTGGTTTCCCCATCCCTTTAGATATGACAGTATATTTACAGAAATAGAACATGAGAGGTAATTTGACAATGACTGTGAATTTAATATAATTTAAAAACTCACTAAAATAGCATCACTTGTGGGTTATCCTACTGCTTAATCTGAACTGAGTATCAGTGGAGATAGTATCCATTTTCCTCATGGCTCTTTTTGGTGTCTGGATCAGGCTTTCTCTTGGACCAACAGACTCTAACACCTCTTCTGGAATTGATTCCAACCGATGATGAGCTACATCTGGCCTGTGAAATGAAAATAGCAAAACCTTTGATTGAGTCCAAGTTAAGTGGATCTACATCATCTGCTCAGTCAAGTTTTGCCAAGATGAATGATGCTGTGTCAGTGTTCCATAATTTCAGAGGTGGATTTCCCTTCTTTAAAAACAAAGTGTTTTCCTTTCTATAAGCAATGAAAGAAGAAAAAGAGGAAGAAAAAAAAAAAACCCTGCTGTGTGTGAAAATGCATTTTGGCTCCTCTATATATTTGGAAACAAAACTCTAAAATAACACTATTTGAGCCTTTTTTCTTTTTGTTGGATCCCTGCCATCCTAGCCCTTACCAAGTTGCACAAGGAGGCACTGTAGCTGTGAGAGTTCTGGGTGAGTTATAGCCTTACTTCCTATGATGGGACGAGTCTAAACAAGACCAAAAATGTGATGAGAATGAGAACAGATCACTTGCAGAGACGATGAGTGCTTTTCAGTTGTTTTCAGTCCTAGCACCGGTTAGAAATATTTACTCCAGAAGGAACACAGTGGTCACAACAAGAGGAGGGGGAAAGTTAAGAACCTTGAAGTCTATTTCATGAATTTGCCCATTTTCCCACAAAGAAGTGCAATAAGCAAAGACAAGGAAATGAGCTGAGTATGGGTGTTTTCAAAACAGGAATTCACCCCCGCTGTGGGGCTAGTGGCTACAGTGGAGGATGCAGTTCAAATCCCAGTGTCTAAAGCTGATTCCAGGCCTATGTGATCTCCATGGAGAGAGATGGAAGTTGGGGACTTTCGTGTAAAGGTTGCTAACACATCATGGTGAGAGTATTTGGGGATAATTTTACTGAAGGCATTGTGATGGCTTGATTATTGATATAACCACTATACCCTTAGGTCCTGCCAACCCATGATGCAAATGAGGTCATGCTGACATTGATTTCCAAATTCTGACTGCTTGGTGGCTTTCATCTCTGTAAGAATTTTTTTAGATTGTTTATGGGATATTGGGCATATCTGTATCAACTATAGAGCTTTCATCCCTGTCAAGTTTTTCTAGGTTACTTATAGAATATTGGGCATTTCCATACAATCTTCTAGTGCCAAGGTGAAATCTAGGTTTTTACTTACTGATTTTGTGTTCTTCTTTAGTTCTTTAAAAGTCTCTAATGCCGTCTTTCTTTTCTCTTCCTCCTCAATTAATTTTACCCTTAGCCAAAATACAAGGGATTATTCAGTTACCTTATAAAGACTGAGTTATCATAGTAACATTTAATTCTATAGCTCTTCTGTCTCTTGCGTTAACTGACCTCCCTTGTATCCATTTGCTCAAGCCTTCTCTGTGCTGCAACAGAAGTGAAAAAATATAAAGACCTGAGAAGTCAATGTCCTGAGCTGCCAAGGAAACTAGATAATGAGCTTCAGGCTGAGATTAAACAAGGCTTGGAAAATTACAACATTGCTTAAATGTATAAGTTATACACGCATATATACATATATATACACATATATAACTATAACATATGCTAAATTCACATATAAATTGTATCAATCTATTTTTAAAGTAATGATTACATTGAAGAAATATAAAACTACCATGGGAACCAAAAAAAAAGCAGAATTGTCAATGCAGAAAATATACCTAGTAACACGGAGGAGAAACTTGAAAACCTTTCTCAGAACTCAGAAGAAATGTTTAAAGAAATTACAATGATTGGCCAGGTGTGGCTCATGCCCATAATCCTAGCACTCTGGGAGGCTGAGGTGGGTGGATTGCTTGAGCTCAGGAGTCTGAGACCAGCTTGAACAAGGGTGAAACCCTGGCCCTACTAAAAATAGCCCATTTTGTGGCCAGCACCTGTAGTCCCAGCTGCTCCAGAGGCTGAGGCAAGAGGAACTCTTGAGCCCAAGAGTTTGAGGTTGCTGTGAGCTATGATGCTATGGCACTCTACCCAGGGAGACAGAGGGAAACTATCTTAAAAAAAAAAAAAAAAGGAAAGAAAGAAAGAAAGAAAAGAAAAATGAAAATGAAATGAAATTAAAGTGATGGGACACATTTTTTGATATATAGCTTGGAGATTCAATTTACAAACAACATTTCTGAAGAAGACAAGATGAGCTACATCTCAGTATTTACAGCATAATGCTAAAAAGGTTTCCCGAGCTAAAGGAAAACACGAGCATGCACAAAGTCCCCTCATGCAACCAGTAAAATTAAAGAGAAATGACAGGTACCAGGATATTTTCTACTGAAATTAGGGCTACAGATGAATGAAAACATCGTCTGGGTAGCTATGCAGTAAAAACACTATACCTATAAACTAACTAAATCAGGTTAGCCTCAGACCTCGGATGTGGGAAAGAAATCAATTGATATTTATAGAGTGTTGGTAAAGTTAATTGTACAAATCAAATTTACATAGGTAGCATCAAAGACATGATCAGACATATAAGAGTTCAGTAAATAAACATCCATATACTCTTCTAACAAATATCATATGAAGATACCCTCCAACTGACCCAACTGACCCAAATGTTAAGAAGTCAGTAAATCATGGAATTAGTTTCCGGAGCCTGGCAAGTGCTCAGAAAAGGTAAGTTAGTTTTTTCATTAACGACTAATTATATATCTTTTACAAAAGAATCACATAAAATAACACCTATATTATTTAAATTGTGTTTTATTTTATATTGCAAATCAGTAAACATATAAAAGGTAATGATGAAAATATTAGAGAAACAAGATGGCCTGGAATAGTGGTTTTTTTGTTGGTTGAAGCCTTCAGAGTTTTTGCAGGGCCCGCTCTCAGGCAACTGTGGACTTGAAAGACAAAAAGGGTATAGGAAATAATGGGACAGCGCTCAATATCTGGCATAAACAAATAAATGCAAACAACAACAACAGGCAAAAGCAAACAAAGGCCTCCTCATTGATAAAAAGTTTGAGAAATTGTAGACGTTAATTGCCCTTTTTGAGGATCAGTTTTCTCATCTACAGAATAGGGTTAATACCTAGGGTTATTTTGTGGATTTTCCTACATATTGAATGTGAAATCCCAGAACAACACAGCTATCCAATAGTGCTGGCTCCCTGTCTAATTCCCCTGAGTCAAAGATTAAATAGCTTTGAATCATCCTCATCCTCCTTCAACCTGTTACTCACGTGTGCATCATTCTTGTATACTCAAGAAATAATATTTTTCATTTTTCCTAAACTAACAGGAGCATTTCTGGCAAAATGAAATCACAAAAGCATATCAATGCCAAGTACAAATGATTGCTAGATCACCCACAGTTTGTGATACTCTACATCATTTCCTGGCACAGAAGACTGGGAATTGAGTCTTTGCATATTGTTGCCCAGTGAATACAAATTGCCTTTAGTTTTTTTTTTATTATTAATTTTAAATCATAGCTGTGTACATTAATGCGATCATGGGGCACCATACATTGGTTTTATAAACAGTTTGACACATTTTCATCACACTGGTTAATATAGCCTTCCTGACATTTTCTTAGTTATTGTGTTAAGACATTTATATTCTACATTTACTAAGTTTCACATGTACCCTTGTAAGATGCACCACAGGTGTAATCCCACCTATCACCCTCCCACCGCCCATTCTCCTCCCTCCCTCCCCTCCCAATGTACTCAGCCCTACTATGAAACTAATTTTCCCTCACGCCATTCCCCAAATTCTTAGGTTATAACTGGGTTATAGCTTTCACATGAAAGTCAAAAATTAGTTTCATAGTAGGGCTGAGTACATTGGATACTTTTTCTTCCATTCTTGAGATACTTTACTAAGAAGAATATGTTCCAGCTCCAT
>CAUYPK010150783.1:0-43320 GCA_963574355.1 Loris lydekkerianus | reverse complement strand
TGAAAGCTATGCTGATTAGCATGATGTAAGCACTCCAATTTGTACAAATAATCAACACACTGAAATGGGCATAAATGTATTTATGATCTATGTACAAAAGACTTAATAAAAAAATAAATTAATAAAAAAAAAGACATAACCTATGCCTTTGCTTGGCATGTAAAAAACAAATCATCATGAAATATTTAGAAAGGTCTATAAAAGGGCCAAGTAAATATCTGGAAGTGAGCATCTGAAATCTACATACTCATTGTGCTTACTACAAAGGGAAGGATTCACAAATATACTGAGACTGGTATAAATCATATATTTGGGTTACTATGGAAGACACAGATATTGAGGATAATTTTAAAAACAAAAAAGTGTTTCTGGGCAACAGTATAAACAGTGTATTTCAGATCTGGTGATTGTCTCATTCAACAATCTTAGAAGACAGAAAAATTTTAATTTAAAACTAGAGGAAACTAAAAGAAAAATTACGATATTACATTTTATCATTTTCATGCAAATAAGAATTGCAAATGTGTAAAAGTGTAGGTGCATATACATGAAGTTCATGTGCAATTTAAAACAGTGTGCAATTCAAAATTGCACATGAACTTTATGAACACCCTGTATATATACTTGAACTATGAACTGTCATCTTAACATATAAAAAGGTTATACTAATTGATAAGAAAAACACAAGGACAAATTTTTTAAACAAGTAAGATATTTAATTAGGTGACTACAGACAAACCAAAGCAATAAATCAAAAGAAATTCTACAACAGCAATGGCTTATCAGAAAAATGTAAATTAAAAAAAAAAACTTTTTTAATAGTCATTAAAAACTACATGCAAGATGGTACTAAATGCAAAATGAGAAATACCTTCTTTTACTGAAGGACATAAAAAAAGAAAACTTTGAATAAATACACATGCCAATGAAAAGTTGTCACTTCTCCCTCAGAATTATCTTAAACTCAATATAATACTAGCTAAAATAGCAATGGTATTGTGTATGAAATCTGATAACCTGATTATCATGTTTTATTAGGAAAAAAAGTAAAGAAATAAATAACAAACACTGGAAAAAGTATAACCATCACCTACGAGTTATGAGAACATATAAACTAGGCCATAGTATAAACTATGTTATAACTGTATATCACTATTTCAGGAATAATAATAAAACTCTTTATAGTTAGAGAACATAAGTAAGTCCTAAAAATTAAAATAAGACAAATAACTCGCACACAAAACACTGGAAAACATATGGACATGCTCCTCACAGCAAAAGCAAAAAGTTAGGTCATCAGGACAAAAGCAAATGAAAAGATATCAGCCTCCCTAGAAATCAGGGAAACAAATTCATAAAAAGAGAGAGAGAGATCAGTCTCACTTATTCATTGGTTAAGTTTTACAAGTTTAAAGTCATCATGTATTGGCAAAAGGGTAAGGAAATATGCACCTTCTTATCTTTTGGTAGAATGCAAATTGGTACTACCATTGAAAGTAAAATTTGACATTAACTATTAAAATCTTAAATACACATATCTCATAACCCAACAATTACAATTATCTGCCCTTTTAAAAAGTACATTAGTGGACAAAGAACCTGAATAAGGATGTTTATTAGAGCATTTCCTGAAATAGCAAAACAGCAGAAACAAATGGAATATTCATGAAAACACATGTCCAACCATGCTATAAAATAATAAGCAATAGTTAAAAAAATAATGGTATATATTTTCATGTACTAGCATGGGGATGACTCTAAACTACAGGTAAAGTGAAAATGAGGTGCAGAACATACCACCACTTAAATAAATATAGACATAAAAATAGATACACACTCATATATAAGTAAATATATATGGCATCATAGACCTTGGCCACCTATTTATTTGGGTCAGTTTCCTGGAGGTCCCAATATTTAATCTTCTACTCATGACATAGTCTGCATTTGAAGGCTGATCAATCCAGGCATTTTATCTCTGTAGGTAGCCAAAACTTGAAAACTTAAATCCTAATAGGTGTTGTGTTACACAGAAACTAATGTGGAAAAATAATTTTTACTATCCTAGAAAATGGTTAGATATACTTAGTTAAAAATAGGATACAAAGTTATATACACCTGTGATCTCAGCTGTGCTTCTGAAAACTTCACTATGTGACAAACAAATATATTCATAGGGAGTTAGAGCAAGTAGAAATTCACCAAGTGTCCACTGAATAGTTGGACTGCAATGATTTTTATTTTCCAGATTATTTTTCTTGTTATTTTCTAGATGTTCTACAATGGGCATCTATTACTGCAAGTGTAAGAGACAAAACGTGTTGTTTTTATAACAATGTATCTTCTGTTATTAGATTCTTGAGCTAGCTCTGAAAGCCAAAATATTTCTCTACTCCCAGCCTCTCTTCCTTCACTCCAGGCTCACTTTTCAGCTGCTTTCTGAGCAGTTATCAACTTCCCAGCTTTAGTTCTCCAGAATATGAGTTCTCCATCTCTCCCACTCCTGTGCTCACTGAACCCATCTCCTTGCTAGTTCAACCCTGTCCCAGTTCCTGGAGCAAAGCAGGACTGATTTAAAAAGTATTAATACAAGGTCATCCCCTCCTCCATACCCTTACTCCCATCCTCCCCAGTAGAGCAAAATGTCTGATTCTGTGTCTGCCTGGATTTTTGACCCAAGCTGCTGGAGTCACTGCCACACCACACTACATATTCCATCATGTTCTGTTCGGTACTAAAGTGTTCAGGTTCTCATTTTATACTCCCTCCAGACTGTCGGTTTATGAAATCAGGTACTGTATCTTATATATAGCTGTGCCCCTCAAAACAATGGTTTTCATAATTTGTAAGAAAGCATTTGATGGATGGCTGTTATATTTGACCATAAATTTGTCAGATTTGTCCAAAGATAGAATGATTCAGACAGTTAGTTTAATCAACAAGCATTTGTGAGGGAATTATCATGTACAGATCAGGACTGACACAGAAAAATAACAGAAAAAAATAAAGTATAACTCCTGTTCTTGACACAGAATCTAGAGTGGTTGAGACATTTTTATTTAAAAAAAAAAAAATGTGAAGAATAATTACCGTTTTGGCTTCTGCCTTAATAAGCAAAACATGAAAATCTTCTTGCCTGAGGTCCTGATTTCACAGATGGGCAAACTGCCAATCGAATTTGCCTGCCTGGATTGCAGACTACTGCCAGCACTGACTTTTGCCTCCTGTCCCAACTCCATGGGCCCCAGTGTGCTTGGCTCTGGTTGTCACTATTTGTGTGCTTGCCCATTTTAAATTGTTCCCTTGGATCCACCCTCACTCCCCCTCTGGTTCATCCTGTGGGCTAGGGGATAAATTTCTCCCTTCCTCTTTTCCTAAGGTACCCGCTGACACCAGTTTTTGCACACACTCCCACAGTAAAAGGCTGTAACTACAATCTACTTTTTTCTCGAAACTCCTCACATGACTGAGAACATCATGGCAGGCCTCTACATAAAACTGTAACAAACACTGCTGCTTGCTTACCCAACATATATGTCCCTCTTCCTTGCTCTTAACAGAACTGTCATTCTGCTCAACTATCCCCCAACCTCCTCCACCCAGCCACAGGCTTTGGTGACAGCTGACCCCATACCCAGCCCCAGAGGGTGGGTCTTGATTTAGTCTCAGCTCCTCATTCACGGCATTCCCACTCCCCTTGCTGTTGACTAGACTGCTCATGGACTCACTGCTGGCCGGTGAGATGACAGAGAAGCCTTCAGGAAGAGGTTTTTGGTAAAACTTTCCTCCTTCTGCAGGAAGAAACAATGCTGGCATGATGGTGTGCTAGAACTAAAGAAGCCGCCTTGCTGCTGGCTGCAGATGAGGTCTACACACAGAGGGGACGGAGCCAAGGGGGCAGGGAGAGAGAGGAAGCAAAGCTCAGATCTAACCCTGGAGCTACCTATCCTATGGATTTCTTGTCACTTTGCCAAATCTTTTCCCTGCTTCCAGGCGACATACCAGTTTAAACAGCACACCTCTAAATAAAACAGCATACCTCTGCCTACATGCAGCTTTGTTATCTGCTTCAAAGGAATAATTTTTAAGTGAGAATTTGACAGAAATTTGTGTTGTTTTTAGTTTGAAGCTATTATGAGTAAAGCTGTTATTAATTTCATGTACAAGCTTTTTACATATGCTTTCATTTCACCTGGGAGTGGAATTTCTGGATCTCAGGGTAAGGGTATTTTTAACATTGAGAGAAGCTGCCAAACTGGTTCCCAAAGTACCACATTCCCACCAGTAATGCGTGAGTATCACAGTTGCTCCACATCCTCTCCAAAACATGGAGCATCTATGTATTTTCTTGCGTGGAATATATCTTCACATATTTTGTTCACATTTTAGTTGGAGAGTCTTTTATTGAGTTGCAAGAATTCTACATATACTGTAAACAATGTCCCTTTTAAGATACATAGGGATAGAGAGACATAGATCTAGCAAATCTGTATCTTTTAAACAGCAAAGGTCTTTTTTTTATAATTCTGATAATGTCTAATATATCTTTTCTTTTAAATTTTGTGATTAGTGCTTTGTGAGTCCTACATGACCAATACCTAATCCAAAATTATGACGATTTTATCCTATGGTTTCTTCTAGAAGTCTATATATTCAAAATCATAGACAAATCTCAAAAAAATTAGCTCAATTCAAGAAAGAAAGCAAAAAGGAGTACTTACTTTGTGATTCAAACCTATATTCTCCTCTAGATCAGGAAAAAAAATCACATATCACAAATTTAGTGTACAGAGCTAGAAAGTAAATCAGTCACCAGGGACATTCCTAGAGTAAAGGAAATAGTTCATATTTTAATTTCAGTCGTGGTTATAAAGATGTGTTTATCCATACACTACAAACCACTTAAAATGGGTGCATTTTATTTGACATAAGACATACCTCAAAAACTTGATTTAAAAAACTATAATGCGAATTTGGAGCTGGATTGGTAGGAAGGCTGGTGAACACACAGTCCTGTGAAGTAAGATTTAGGGGACAGTTGAGGCTTTACTATGCCTGAAGCAGAGATATTAACCTTAAAGTATATATAACTTCTTAACATCACCTCATTCTAAATGCATCAATGCCATAAAGTCTTTCACAGGCATCAGCATGACTAGAATAAGTCAACCACAGCCGGGCTGGTCCCTAAATGGGAGGACCAACTGACTTCTTTCAATGCAGAAAGGACCTTCAGAACAAAGAGAGAAAAGGATAGAGAGGAAGAAACACCAAACTTCTTAGTTCTCCCTCAGCACACAGCCTCTTCAAAGCTGCATGTGCAATTTTATTGAAAAAGAAAAAGCATATTCCCCTAAAGTTTTTTGTAGTGTAGTAGCAGTTTCTGTTCCCAAAAGAAAAAAAAAATGAGACACGGAAAATAAATCACTATACCTTGAAATTTGAAGGGAAACTCACAAGTAGAATTACAGAATTTTGTAGCTAGATATTTATATATCTTGTAGTCTAAGTCACTTAAAATACATGAATAAGGTGAAATGAATAAGGCTTCAGGAGTTTGAGGCTTGTCTAGGCATGGAACTAGTTAATTACTGTAGTTACTCTACGGGAGGAGGAATGAAGCTGTGATGATTTAGTGTACTTATAAAATTATAATCTCTAGCCCAATGCTCTACTCTGAGCAGTTATTTTAAAAAACAACTGTTGAATGAATTCATGCTAGGTAACACATTTTAAAAAATACAAAGAAAGTGTAAGTGGGGTAGAGAGATAAAGTTAGACATAGATTTATTTATCCCAGTAAATTTGAGTTCTGTATATGCTTCTTTATAGTAGTTCTAGCCATTATGGGCAAAAAATACATACTTTGTGAAATTACTCTGGCAGGTATCAATGCCTAAAAATACAGAACAAAGAGGTAAACTCTCAAGAATTATAAAATACTCTTTCCTAGAAACAGGTGAAGACGATTACTTTTTCTGAAGTAGTTAATGGGTATTTCTCCTTACTCGCTAAAAGATGGATTAATGATATTTAATCATATTTAACCATTGCTTCAGGCCCTATAAATTTAAGTTAAACTTAGAAGATTAAATTTTCACTAAATCTTCACAAATAAAATATGGGAGCCTCAGCCTCTGGTGATTTCTGGGGTCGCTGTGTTTTTGAGTGGCTTGTGGGAGAACATATTGACATAGTATCATCAAGAGTTCAAGACTTTAGTTCTAAAACATCTGGGGCCTCAAGAAAAAAAGAACTTGAATTTACTGCAAATCCATAAGGAACAACATAAACCCAATTTACATAACATGAACATCTGAGAAGCTTCCTATTAATTTTCTATTATGGCTCTGAGACCCTTGAGATAATATAAAACTAAATTATTTATTTTATCCCAACCCTCAATGAATGCAGGAACACTGAACAAGTTAGGATATGGTTGGATTTGAATCTTACTCTCAATATGCCATATGCCCTATAACTGTATTATTTGGTTCCCCTCAAACAACCAAGAAACAAAGACCCACATGTTGAAAAATAGCCACATGCTTTTAAATTAGATTTTTTTCAGCCATGCTCTGGTTTTAAAAACTGATCATTGAAATTTATACTTGTTTTAAAATAACTAAAGTATAGACTGTATTAGCATGACAGCAAAAACATAGAAAACACTTAATTGAACAAACAGTTATAAATTTTCCAGCTCAAAAGATAATGCTAATTTATTCTGTCTTATCCTAACTCTACTTCCCTTTTTGGTCACCACTGTGACTCATGGGGCACACACCTGCTTTTCTAATGTTTGTTAATGCACGTTGTCCTAATACCTGAATGTAATGATCTAATACTGGTATATGCAGATAATGGCTTTTAAATAAAAGGAATAATAAAATCCTTTTCAATACTAAAGCCCTAAAAATTAAGCTATGTAAATCAAACTATCAATTTGTACTTTTTTATAATGTGTTATAAGTAATAGTTTTAAAGAGGTATAAAATTCAGCTCTGAGGTAAAAATTCACTTAATGATGAAAATAAAAATGTTCTAAAAGTAAAGTTTCTCAAAAATCTCTGGTCTTTTTATCTAAAACTGACTAGATGCAATATACCTGGAAATATTTTATTTAGACCCTCTGGATCTTTAAAATATGAGAAAAATCACAAAATACAAAATAAAAATGCTATAGTCTATGGTCATGCTAGCTTTTGGAAATATTTCCATGTTTATGATGAATATATCTTAAGATAATATTCATGAGATCAATTTTATGTATTATTAGAACTACAAAGAAATAAATATAAGGAGAACATGTGGGAGAAAGCAATGAAACTGTTTCTTTTAAAAGGGATTAAACATGAACACAACAAATATCATTGAATATTTATTTCATGGTTAAATTTTTCAGAATAGTTTGTGAATCGCAAGTAAAAACAAAGGTGTAGCCAATAAACAGTTGTCACCCCACACTGAGCAGATACTTAATTTGCTCAATGCAAGTTCCCAGACAAACCCTCTGTCTCATCACACATCAGTCTCATGGCAAAAAGAAAGAAAGAACCTGAAAGACCATAATCCATTTGAAATTATAATAATCTTGGACATTAATAAAAGGGACTTCAATAATTAGGAAAAGTGTACAATAAAAGTTAAAAAAAAAACCAAACCTGGAAATACAAATAGCCTAACAGGTACTGGCTTCATATAGGTCAAAATAAAATAATCTTTATTATTATACTCCAAGCTATAGTCCTGGAATATTCACTAAGTAAGGCAAAACAAGGGAGAGTTATAATAATCATAATATTAAATCTTTGTTTTTCAGCAAATGTCAAGTTTTCCCTCTGCCTTAAAGTTCAAAGAAAAGACTAAAAAAAATATTCTGGGTCCTCTTGAATTCTGTGTGTTGGGATGGGGCTTTAGGTGTGACAAAGAGCTAAAACAAACTCCCTGGGCAGCTGAACCTTCTGTAATAAAATGGATCCTACACTACAACAAGTTGGCTTAGCCCAGTGATAGCATATTTTCCTTGACTCCATGTATAGCACCTCTTAATACACTCACCTGTATGCTAAATATTCCAGTAAGTAGTCTCCCTCATGTTCCACCAAACACCATGCGTTTTTCCTCATTCTCTGCTTTGGTTTCATTGTGGTATCTACCCTGCACAAAATCTTGCCCAGAAATCTCTGTCCAAACTCTAGGGCTACTATTGAAGATTATCGTTTTCCCCATCATACAGACATTTCTCTTCTTCAGTATTCATCTCCTACTTGCTTACTCTTTCATCTTTCTAGCACCATAATCATATACTATCTTGGAATGTTTTTAAACCCTTTCTCCAATTATAATAATATTTACTTAATACATGTTTTGTTTGTACCACGTACTTTGCTAAACACGGTTAAGCTTTAAAACAAACTCATGGATCACACTCTAGCACAATCCCATTTTATGGATGAAGAAAAAGATTTAAACAGTGCACAAGGGCACAGCCATGCCAAGCAGCAGAGGCTGCACCCACATCTAAAGCTCTCTCCAAAGAGCTTGTTCTTTGCCACTGTGAAATATGACCTCATACAAACGACTGTTCTCCCCAGCAAGACAGTAAGCTGAGGTCAAAGAGAGTGTCTTTTACATCTTTCTACCTCTTTGGAATATCTCGTAGGACTCAGCATAGGGTTAAGCAGCTGTTAAAAGCTCTGTGGGAGGGAAGTACATAGAATATATCCAGTATATTTCCTATAGGGGTCCCTGAGAGATTCTATTGCTCTTTATTTGTACCATACATTCTTAAAGGTCAACTTAGGGAAAGGCAGAAGCCTTTCTACACACGAGCTTCTTCAGTGGAAATCAGTCTTTATCTGTAAACTTGATATGGTCAGTGTGGCAAGCTCCTTTTTTTAAAGACACTCTTTTTCTAAAATTCATATTTTCTGAGTTTTACTCAAGTCTCTTCAAATTTTGCTGCAAACAAAATGTTATTTTATTTTATTATTCTTTAATAACTTTGTATATTTTGTTTCCATTATGTGGACAAATGTTTACAAACAAAGGAAACAAATAAAAGGTGCTTGACTTGCAATAGTAAGCACAGTATTAAAAACTGGGGCATACACCCACATCCCTCCTCAAAAGAAAACCATAAAAACTGCAATAAAGAAAGAGTACAGTTGAGTGAGGTCGACAGCCTCCCGTCCACACTCACAAATGCGAAAACCCACAAATAATAACAGAGATGTTGGTAGGAGGAAATTCATTTGGAAGGTACAAAGTTAAAATTAACTCATTATGCTCAGATAGAATTAATATGAAAGTCTTTCACCAGCTTCATGGCTTTCTAGGGAAAGGGGAACACCAACAATAAAAAACATCCCTATCTAGAAGTTCATTATTAAGTAATGTAACCATTCAAATACACAGAGGGTTGACCATCATTCTGCATCAGAATGTTAGTAACACTGATCATTCCAGCTTTTGCTACGTGGCCAGTCAGCCAAGCCATTAATGGAATTGCATTCCTACCATGGGGAGTTGGGGGAGGGAGGTCCATCATTCCTAATATTACACACTTCCCCCACCCTGACTCAGATGATTTACTGCATCAACTCTTCATCAAATCAGCACTCAATCACTTAGGAAGACGATTCTCTTCATCTCAACTCCTACTTTACATTCCCATAACATTCAAAAGTGCATATTCCACTACTGTCACATAATTTAAATGAAAAGAAAAAAAATCAATAATTTTTTCCACAACATAGTTTCCTACTGGCACCTTCCATAAATCCACCATTAATTTTGGTCCCTCACACACACTCCTTAAACACAAAACAGCTATTCTAAAGATGTTAACATTGAGGGTGCTTTTTGTGCTTTTTTGAAAGAAGAATTTAAATTGGATAAAATATAGGCTTCAAAATATTTAGTTTTGATTTATATGTACACTGCTAAACCCTTCTGAGATGATAAATATACTAAACATTCTGAACCACAGCTGTCCCACCATGTACAAATAAACTTTTCAGCAGTAATGCTTGTAAAAAAAAAAAAAAAAAACTGCCAAGTTATCACTAATACGTGTAATATACTGAGTTAAGATGTAAGCTAAAGAGACCACTGTAGATTGGAGCATTGTGTGAAAATAAGTGATGCGAACCCTGCTGAAATTCTCAATTATTAACAATGGTCCTGAAGCTAATCCAACTTTTCCATTGGTGTAAACCACAAACAGAATTACACAGCAAGTCTCTCTTTAAAACATCTTCAGGATTCCTATAAAACGGATGAGAAGAGGTAAAGATATCTGTTAAAGGCGCACAACTGATGCTATTTAAATGGTATATTTACAAGCATTTGGAGTATAAACTCATTTCTCCAAAAACTGTCTAACCATCATCCTGCTCAGAAGTTAACCCATGGATGAACAAAAGTGCATCTCTTCCGCCCTCCTGCTTCCTATTTTCCTAAACCATTCTTTCCTGGTGTTTTGTATGCTGAGCAAAACGTTCCATAAATAATGCTGTGGGGCACAAGCATTAAAGTTTAGAGAGTTTCTGCCTTTGAAGTAGGTAGTGATAGGACCAAGGACACATGGGTTCAATTCCAAGCCAAATATTAGGCGGGTGGTTTGAAAATGTCAATCCAAAGAGGCCTAGGGGGAAAAGAATACAAGCTTCCACTGCCACCACCCTTCTTCCCCTCCCTCTTTCTCTCTTGTTCCCATCCTCTCTTCTCTTTCGTTGTGGTTTCTCATGGAGACAATCAAAGCAGGGAAAGCCGGATGGATTTTAAATTAGTGAAACACACACCGGGAATATGTAATTCCGGGGGGGGGGTACTGCTGAAGAGGGGTGTGGGGTACTGTAGGCAACATGTCTAAGTGACAACCCTCCCCACCCCCACCCTAATACAGCACAAATCCATAGGTTCTTCTTCGACCCTCTTCTTTCAGTTCCCGGTACTCTATCCAACTTGACCCTTCATCCTAGTAATTTAGGGACCCGCAGGGCTCCGCTGTGCAAGAGTGTGTCTCTCAGTACATGCGCCCAATTTTCAGGAACCCCCTGAATCCGGACAGTTGTAGCAGGGAAGGGATGCTCCCACCGGGGAAGGGGTGATGGGGGGGGGGCGGGTCAGAGAGATGGAGACAAGAGGAAAAGGGTGCAGAGCTGCGCTCTAGGGCGAGTGGCTGAAAGGAAGACGGGGAAGAAAGAAAGGGTGGGAAGGAAGCGGGGCTGGGAGAGAGGAAGAAAGGGATGAAAGAAAGGCTGGAAGGGAGAAAGGAGGGGAGAGGAGAGAGGGATGTTGGGAAGGATGAGGGAGGGAGGGCTGGGGAGCAGGGAGGGCGGAGGGATGGAGACGGTGGGAGGGAAGCTGGGAGGGAGGGAGACAGGCAAGGATGGAGGATGCTCTGCCCGGGACTCACCTCTGTGGGTCGGTGGGAGTTTCTCGCCTCCTCCTCTTTCTCGCAGGTTCGCAGCAACTGGAGTGCTTGTCACAGAAGGGACCGAGGCGGCGGCAGCGGGTACAAGGGCAGCAGCTGCTACAGCCGCCTCTGGCCGAGGTGCGGTGCCGCCTGCTCTGCCCGCCCGCCCGGGTCTCCGCCTCACTCAGGGCTGGAAGCGAAGCCGCTCCCCCTTCCCCCCGCCCGCCCCGCGTCCAGCCCAAGCGCGAGCGGCAGCGGCCCGGATCGCCGCTAGGGGAGGCGGAGAGTGCGCCTGCGCGGCCGCTCTCTCGCTCGCGCGCCCCCGCGGCCCCGCGGTTCTACAGGGCTGGGAAAGGTACGGCGGGGCGCGGGCGCGCGCGGCCTGGGGAGCGCCCGAAAGGGCGGGGCGGGGCGGAGCTTGGGAGGCGGGGCCGGTTGTGCGCCGCAGGTGGGGGGAGGGGACGCCGGCGGAGGAGCACTGCCGTAGGGCGCAGGTGCCGTGTCCATGACAACCGCGTTACCCTGCGGGCGGGGACCTAGAGCTGAGTTGTAGGAGCTCTGAGACCCTGGGAGAGCCCTGGGTACCAGAACGGTCAGGAGAGGGCCGGAGAGCTGGGGGGTTGTCGCAGAGTAGGAAAGAAGGGCCAGCCCCGCAGGCGTGCGACACGTGGCAGCAGGAGGGCACGGCAGAGCGCAGCGAAGGTAGTGACCGACGCGGAAGGGACATTTGTTAGCATCTACAGCCCTGAAGGGAGAAGGATTGGACTTTATAAGAACCGAGAAGAGGATAAAACCAATGGAATATTTGCTCACTTAACAAGCCTTTGTTGAATGTCTCCGTGGAAAGCATTGATTCTTTTATTGATTCTAGGGATATTACCTAGCCCCTAATTTGTACCAGACACTCTTGTTAGGCGTTCTAAGATAATAAAAAAATGCTGAGACCCAGGGTTTATCCCCGCGGAGGTTATGTTCTAGTTGGGGAACTTAGAGTGGGTAGAGAGCGCATGCCCTGCCAGCCACCAACAACTGGGGCTGGATGGTGGTGGAAAGTTACCGTTACAGAGGTGCTAGGAGGAAAGAAGGAACATAGCTACATCACATGTGAAACGTAAGTTACAATCATCTTTGTTCTTCTACAATGTCAAATGACAATTTTTGTTTTCGTTTTAACCCAAGAGAGGAAAACAAAGACAAAATCTATAGCAGTAGTATGACACAACTGATGCTTCATTCACAACATGCTGTCTGGTATCCTCACCCACTGGCGTCAATGCGTTTGTTCATGCCAACACTTGGATAGCTTTATGTCACTTGGTCCACGCGCTTTTTTTTTTTTTTTGTTTTTCAGTTCCCTTCAATGTTGGCTGTGTCAGCTATTTTTCCTCCTCCCTCTTGTTCCCAAGTTGGCATCTGCAGTTGAAAATTATATCAAACACAAGTGTCTTTTATTCTCTCGAGGCAATAACATGAGAGTGTTACCTCTGTCCATTCCCCTATCTGTCTCTTCCAATATAGTCTTGGTTTTCTTTTTTCTTGTCACCACCACTTGACCAATTTAAAAATTCCTGGTTTAAAAAAAAAAAAAAAAAAGACAAGAGTCACTAGATGTAAGCTTAAGAAAACTTTAACCCCTCAACTAGGTTTCAGGACCACGGACAGTGATACCACAAATTCCTACTACCAAGCGTTTTTCTTGGGTTGTGCCTATAGAACAGGAGAAACAAGCATGCTGAGCGCCAAATAATTTGTGTCAGAATATTTGAACATAGTGGAAAAACAAAAAAAAAGCATACTATGGAATAGAGAAGGTAGGGAAAAGTAGGCCTTCAGCTAAAGTTTGAAGAAAGAATGGGTAGTACTTAGAGGCATGACAAATACTTAAAGGGGATAGTTTTAGCCATTGAGGTGGTTAAAGTGGGGTTAGTTTAGCCAGCCAGGTACTTAAATATTAACAGAGATGGTGCATACTACATGTACTGCTACATGTTATCTTTTTGGAGGCAGAGGACACCTCTGATTTTAAATAGTCCAAGAATGTGGAAAGGGTAAGGTAACCCTGTTTAAAAGGGGTAGAACATGCACTCAAAGACTGATATTTTTTGTTATTACTATGATTTTTCATTCTCTATTCAGGCTGAAGGGGATAGACTAAAAAATACAGGCCAAAGAGAAATCAGAAAAGTTCATCTCATTCAAGTTCAAAGGATTCATTTATAGTATTTGTGTGGTTTTAATTAGTATTACATTTATAATTCTTTGTTTTAATTGGCAGAAAACAGAAATATTAATAAAGACCAAGAGTCCTGTCAAAATGAAATTCCTCTCATTTTTGTTTTGCAGTGACTTTCAAGATGGTAAGATATTGAGAGACATTTAAAAGTTATTTGCAAAATATTTGGAAGTTTTTTTCTCCATGCAATTGTTTGAAATTGGAGTCAATAAAGAATAGCCTAAAAGTCATTCCTGATATTTCAGACTTTTGCCTCCCTTATTCTGCTTCAAAATGCACCAACCTATTGTCCGTCAATCAAATAGTAGTTAGAAATAACTCAGGCAATGCATTTAAGTCACCAGCAAGCAAATGGCAGCTGAGATTTTTGTTCCCTGCCTTCAATAAATTTACTAATTCTTTTATGCTTTGAATTAATAATACCATCCCTCAGCTTACTCTGTGGAAAACACAAATTATTATTTTAGCCATATTTATTTTTCTCTGATAGTCTAAGTATACTTGTTATAAGGAATGGCTATCATTAGATACTAAAAAGCTATCATTTTGTTTGTCCCTATTCTAAACCAAGGGAATTTTTTTAACCTTTATTTATTTTGTTTGAGACTGCTTGTGATTCTGTTTTCAGTTTTCTTGATTTAAGTGTTGTCCTTCATTTCAATGACATAAACATACACAACTCTCAGAAAAAACAATCAGTTTTTCCTCTTCCCCATTCATAGTAAAGATTTATGCCAATATAAAATAGCAATCAAAATAAGCATAGTTAAATGTACAGTATTGTTTTCAACTAGATAAAAAATGGTATATAATTAAAATCCAATTCAAAATTGAAGGGTATGACATCTGGATTTTTAGAAGAGACTCCAAACCAAAAATGACAATCTTAAATAAAATTATCTGAAGTGCTTATACATTTAAATGTCAGATCTCTGTGCCCTCAGACCTTCATTCCATCTGTCAGATTGAGAAATTTCTCTATCAGATCCTCCTGAACAATTTCATTTATTAATAGACTTTAGTTTTTAGGGCAGTTTTAGGTTCACAGCAAAATTTAGTGGGGAGTACAGAAAGTTCTCACACAGGTGCAGCCACCCCTGCTAATTAATCTGCCATACCAACAACAGTACATTTGTTGTAAATGAAGAACCTATATTGAACCGTCTATATCGCCAAAATTCATAGTTTACATTAAAGTTCACCCTTGATTTTGTATGTTTTATGGGTTTTGTGAAAAAGTATAATAACATGTATCCGCCATTATACATTATACAGAATAGTTTCACTGCCTACAAAAAACTCTGTGCTGCGTCTACTCACCCCTTACTCCTCCAAATCCCCTGGGCTTTTTCCTATCTCCGTGATTTTGCCTTTTCCAGAATGTCATACAATATGTAGTCTTTGCAGATTGGTTTCTTTCACTTAGTAAAGTGCATGTAAGTTTTCACCATGTATTTTCATAGATTGGTTCCTCTTTTCTTTTTAGCACTGAATAATATTTCAGTGTGTGGATGTCCCGCAATTTATCCATTTCACATACTGAGGGACAACTTGATTGCTTCTAAATTTTGTCAATTATGAATAGAGCTGTTGTGGCATCCTGTAAGGGCTTATATTTGTTATACCACATATATCAATTGTACCCCAGGATTTCTTCAAACATGGTCCAGCTTGTTCCCACAAATATAATAGCAGGTTTATTCTTTCATCTAAGAAACACATAACCAATGAAACCCTTACTTGTGTTTTTATGTATATCTTTCACTATTTAAAAATATAAAATAATTTGTCTTGGAATTTTTGTTTTATAGCAGTAGTTTCTAACACTATTTTTCCTTTTTAGAGGCATATCTATTATTTGATTTTCTAGGTAATTCTGTATGCATAGTATAATGTCACCATATGTGTCCAGGTAAACATAAGGAATATTTTAAGAGCCACATGTAAATCTTTTCCTTTTTCCATGCCAAAACACTTCAACTGCAACATTATATAGGTAGAAGGTGGTAGGCAGAATAGTGGACCCCAATGAGTTCTATGTCCCAATCCCTTGAACCTGTGTCTACATCATATTAAGTGGCAAATTGCTTGTAGATGTAATTAAGGTTATGGAATGTTAGAATTATTATCCTGGATTACCAGATGGGCTTAATCTAATCCCATGTGCTCTTAAAAGTGGCCAGAGAGCCTCTATCTGGCCAGAGTCAAAAGAGATACATCAGAGAGGTAAGGCAGACAGAGAAGAATCAGAAATATTTAAAGCATGAGAGTGAATATACTGACTTTACTGTCCTGGGAAGGGGCCCACAAACCAGAGAATGATGGCAGTCTCTAGAAACTAAGGATAACTCCAGGAGAATAGCCAGCAAGGAAACTGAAACCTCAACCCTACAAGGATATGCAAATGAATTCCACCACCCTGCAGGAGCTCAGAAATGAATTGATTGCACACACATCCAGGAAGCAGCATAGCACAGCCCTGTCAACACCTTGATAATGGTCTCTTGAGTCTCTCAGCAGAGAACTCCAACTAGTCCAGTACACTTCTGAACTGTGAGATAAGTTTGTGATATTTTAAGGGTCTATCATTTGTTATAGCAACAATAGACAGCTAATACACAGATATTCTATGTCAATTAATTTATCTCTAATAAATCAAAAACAGCAACATTATTGGACAGTAACTGTATTTTAAATATCAGCTTCACCATACTCTAGTGTGTGACGTTGGACAAGTTTTGTAACATCTACAGTATTTTATGTCCTAGTCCATAAAATGGAGATGATTTTTTATCTGTTTTTTTAACTTTCTTGTGAGAATTAAATGAAACAATACTAAATTCCAGTGTACTTGTTCATAAATCAATGTTGTACAGTTCCTTTCATTAGTTTTTTAATATGAATAAGGGAATCAGAAATTAAAATAAGATTATTACCCAGTATCTTTTGACCACTTTTTAATCTGTTTCTATCCTCTTTCATTTCCAATTAATGCTTTAAGAAAGAAAGAAGGCCAGGCACAATGGCTCCTGTCTGTAATTCTAGTGCTTTAGGAGAAGAAAGTTAGAGGATTTCCTGAGGCCAGGCATTTGAGGCCAGGCTGGCAACATAGTGAGACCTCATCTCTACAAAATGAATAAATAAATGAATAAATAAATAAATAAAATAAAGAAGAAAGAATGATCTATAATGTGTCTTATATTAAATGTGTCACTTTTCACTTCATGTTCCCTAATAGACCCACTTTTCCTTTAAGAGAAATCTTGGGCTGCTGCTATTTAATAAATTTTTAAATTGTATCATTTTACTCTCAATTGTCACGCTAGAGCACCTTTTTCTGAGTTTTGCTGTAAGAAGGAATAGTTCCAGTCTGAATTATTTCAATGGCAAGTGACTATAATCCTATTTAGATTCATGTGAGCAAAAGGAGAATTTTGACTTACCTATCTGAGAATTATAAAATATATCTAGATGAGACTCAGATAGATCCAGGGTGCCATCAATTTTTTTTTTCATAGCAAAGCCTTTGATTAAACTTGCTTGGGGCCTGTGCTTATATTTGAACACACTCTGTTTCATATGCTCACTCTTGTAACCACATCCAGGAGAACAAACTTTTTCAAAAAAGACTTTGAGGAAGGGTATGGGAAAGCACAGTAAACAAGTCAAAATCACAGCTGCCCAGTCTATCATTGCAAAGTTATTTTAAAAGTGATTACCACAGAGAAATCTTATTGGCAAGTACTGGGAGAAATGCATTTTAAAGATTTATTTTATGAATACATAGAAAATGGTGACATACATAAAGTTTGTTTAAGAGAAATATATAATATGTAGTGTTTCCCACACTTATGTGATCAGGGAACCCTTTCTCACAGTGTCTCACATGGCTAGAGTGACCCTTAGTTTTTACTTTGCGCTGCTGTTCTTTGATTCTCACAGCTTATGTATGAGCTTATTTCTGTCCTTCCTTGAGTTAAAAAATTTATCTTGGAATAACTGAAACTGTGTAATTTATAGAGAAAATAAATTTATTTGACTCATAGTTCTGGTGACTGAGAAGTCCAAGATTGATGGATTCTGAGTATGATGTAAAAAGCACTCACTATGTTTAAGGCTCTAGGCATAATTCTTGCACTAGGTCCCAGAGTTAGCTGGTGGCAGAGTTGGGTTTATAACCTATGCAGTCTCGATCCAGGTCCACAAGGCTCTTCCAGTGCCCTGCTGCCTCCCTACTGAAAATGAAAAACGATGATTCCTCCTTAAAAAACAAAGCACTAACTTCCTAATTCATCTCAGACGTGGATGAAGAAGACTCATTTCATGTTAACTTGTAACATATGCACCAAAATACTTTGCAAAGGACCTCTAGGGGCCTAAAAAAAATGAGTGTTTCATTAAACACAGATTTAAACTACCTGCATCTACATAGGTAATGTCATAAATACAGGAATGTGTATATTCTATATAAAAATGCACACATGCAAGCATGCATTCTGTTCTTCTAATATTTTGTTTGAAAAAGTGCTTTACTGGCTAAAAAATATATAAAGGGCATGGAACACCCAGATCTCAATCCTATAGATACTATTGCTCCAGTACCTGTTTGCAGTGTGCATTACTTTGATATTCTTACTAGAGGCTAAAACTCAACCTTTTTTTTTTTTTTTCAGTTTTTGGTGGCCAGGGCCGGCTTTGAACCTGCCACTCTGGTATATGAGGCCAGCGCCATACTCCTTGGTGCCGCAAGCACCATCCTAAAACTCAACTTTGTTGAGAACAAATATTCAAAAGCTCTGGCATATTGATTCATTCATCCATTCAAGAAACTTTTGACACTTTTACATTATTAGGTGACACAATTTTCAATGTTGATTATTTAGATAAAAGACACAGTTGTGCTATCAATGACATCATACTTTAATGAGGCAAACCAACTAGAGATAAGTGCAACAGAATGTAGTGAAAGCTTGCAGAGTACACTATGTACTGCTTATCTAGTATCCACTTCGATTTCCAGTATAATAGCTGGGCATTTTTCCACCATGCAGCCCACACTTTTGAGGCTGAGGTTAATCTTACTTCTGGCTCTAGGTCCAGGCCTTGTCTAAGGAGAATTGCATGTACCTTGTCTAGGGTAAAGCATCAAATTGTATGGAAAAGTTCAGAAATTCAAGCTTTAGCTCTTGTCACAATTCATTCTGTAGCCATAGGATTTGAAATAAAAATTGATCAGAGAATTGGGGCACATGGGATAAAAATAGAAGCTTGTGATGGCTTCTAAGAAATAACTTTCTTTCAATGATATCTAATAGAAAAAAAATGTCCACTTTTCTTTGGATCTTAATTGCATGTAAGTGTAAAGCAAGGAAATGACAGTCATTTTATGATTGCATCATTTCAGGTCAGGGAGGAAAAAATAACTACAGGCAGTTCAAACAAATAACATTTAGTCCACAGGTGTTGAAAGCATTGAGAGAGCCATAGGGAGAAAATGAAGTAAACCAAAGTTTAGCAACTTCAAAAAGTATCTACTAGGTCCAGGGTATGAACCATAAGAGTGGAAGTGGCTTTGCCAATGATAAGGCTGTGCGGCTGGGGCGGGGGCAGGAGCCTCCACGGAGTGGCCAATAGAATCAGTGCTGGAACCATGAAAGGGGGAGTGCTGTGGCTGAAACCGTGGCCCTTGAAGGGGTGTATCCACATCCAGTAGTGTTGCCAGAAAGAGAACTCCTATAGTAGTGTCCCTCTTCTCACTGCCTTCTGCTCTTTTCCCAGCGTCTCCTATGGATATAACTTAAGAAACTAAATAGAAATGGAGCCTGTAAAATTTAATAAATAGAACCAGAAAAACCCTCCAACCAGAAAAATCATAGATAAAAGTAAAGAATGGAGGGAAAGAGGATGAGCAAAAGTAGGCAAATAATCAACTCATTAAACTCTTTGAAAATTTGGCTTTTATATACACCCTTCTATTTATATGTACATTTTAGTAACAGCAGAAATGATAAAGACATGACATTTCTCCTTATCAAGGTGCAACTACCCTTTGCATAAGGAAAGATACTCTCAATTTCTCTCCAAAAGTGTAAAGCAAAAAATGTGTCACACATCCATCTATGAGTTTTCATCCAAAGTCACAAGTCCACCTGGATATTCAGTTCCCTAATTCGTAAATTTAGCCATTTTTGTTACTTCTTATATTAAAAGAGCAAAAGGAAAGAAATTAGTTAATATCTACAAATATAACGTGTTATGTTTTAGTGCTCACATATGAACATTTTTCTTCATCTACTACCCATTCCCAGCCACAATCTTACATGGTAAAGGTGAGACAAATTCAATTCCTGAAGGTCTGAGTTCTTAGCAAAATTAGCCCTTTGGGTTATCTAAGTTTCCATTAAGTTTTCCTATTGAACATTAAAGCACTCCAGAAAACACCTTGGTCCCAGACATAATTCTCCCTGCTTCCACTATAGAGTAGCAACTCAACTTCCTCTTGGTTCTCAGGTTAAATCACAACAGATTTTTTTGTTAGTTTAGTGAAATGAGGAGCCCAAAAGGGTCAGGTAGAAGATTCAACTTTCATTTCAATGACAGAATTATGTCCAGTGCTTAAAATATTATTCTTTATGAAAATAAGCCCTCTCAACCAACACTGCCCAAGGTCATGGATACATCGGGCATAAGTGGTTCATTTCCTTTTTTTTTTTTTTTTTTGATATATTAAACAATATCATATGTGATATCTGATAAAAAATGATACCACATGGCATATGGAATGCCCAAAATTTGTAGACAATTTTCTCTCAGCTGGCACTGTATCTAATTCTTCAGTAAGTCTCTGTATTTCTGTTAAGGTAGTTACTTATAAGCTAATATGTATCTTGTAAGATGAGTGAACTGTATGACACTATGGATGCACTTTTTTTGGATTTGTACTAAGTTCTTTGGTCAGGAGCAATATGGCATAGGATATTGTGATGGTGAATAAGGCACTCCAAAAGCTCTTGAAGTGGGTGCTATAAGAGGCATGGGAAGCAGGAAAAAGAGATGAAATAACTATAACAAGTGGCAGCTCCAGTAAGGACAAATTTGTTTCTGGATTCAAACAAGAAGGTGTCCAAAGCAATCATTCTGATCCCAGCTGGTAGTCTTCACAAGGATAAAGGATTTGAGCTTGACCTCTGCTGTTGAATTCTATGCACTTAGTCAAGATGGTAGGCAAATGACTTTGATAACAGAAGATCCATTTTATTGATTCTTACTGAGTGTCTTATCTGTCACTGTGGGCACTTTGCACACAAGCCCATTGATCGAGCACTGAATATGCTAGGAAATTGGAATCCACATACAAGAGCATCACATATATAGTAGTTAACTAAGGCCTCTTGACTTCCGATATTCAGAATTACCATGATATCTAAAAATCATGGAACTCTTTCAAAGCTGGTCTCTTCCAATGTCATCTGCAGCCAGAAAAAAATCAACTATTATAAAACTCACTTTCTTCAAATTTATTATAGATAATTCTGAAAACATATAACCGTATAATTATTCTACCATTATGTATCATTATCAGTTCATAATCTTATTCCATCTACATTCATATCACCCCTTCAGTCACAGAGTTTTGAGGATTCTGGTACTTTCATCACTAATGCATTTCTCAATATCTAAATGAAGGAAGAGAGTGTTAGCTGTGGTGAGGGAAGACCAAATTGCAAATAATAAATGCACTCAGTTATTTTTAACTTCATAAGCCTTAGAATCTTTCTTCCATTTTATGTCAGAGAAGTTGAGCACTCTCAGTGTCAGTGACTATAATCTACAGTAGAGTCTGATGTTGTGTTCACAGTTCAGTCACTACTAGCTCCTCAAGATAGCACATTGAATATAGAATCTCTGTAAATCTCCCTTTGTACCAAAATTTTTAGAGTTCATTCTCATACATATTCTGCAAATATAAGCTAAAATGAGTAAAAAAAAAATCTTACAATTAATTTTTTAACAATTAATTTTTATATATGTCATGTCCCACCTGGGTAAAATTTTACACTTGTTCACCAGATGTATGCCTAAATCTTACTCCAGTTGCAGTGGAGTTGAAAGCAGTGAGGAATGGTGGAGATAGGTCTTATGAATAGGCATCCATTTCCAAAGAAACTTTCTTACATGAAGTTATTACAGGGTTTCCAAAAGAAAAAAAAAAAAAAACACTCAAGAAACTTTCTTACATGAAGTTATTACAGGGTTTCCAAAAGAAAAAAAAAAAAAAAACACTCATATCCTTAGATATGGGGAACTAGAAGTTCAGTCAGATTTGTGGGATTAAGGTGCTAAGATTATGTCTGCCTAATGTCTCTATGTAAAATCCCAGAGTTCCATTCTTTTCCATAAATTTTATACAAGATGAAGTGCTCTAAATTTCACACAAGATACACGGTAAGGCAGTGAATTCTGCTTACATTGTAATTCTGGAATTTTCACTTTTAGATGTGGATTGTGATTTGTGATCTCCCCTGCAACTACAAAAAATGAGAGATTTTTTTTTAAGACCATGGTAAAATTTCTCTGATTCTCTGACCCATCTTGAACTAAGATTTTAATCCCTAGTTTTGTCAATTTCTCTCTAAAAGCAATCCAGTGGATTCTCAAAAGTGAAATCTTGTGCTATTGTCCTTAGCAGTTATCATTACTACTATAGCAGTTGAATGCATTAACCAGTCAATTCCACAAAGCTTTGCCTTAAGTAGGCTTTTCATCTAATGCAACAACAGATAACACGTTGGTAAATGTGATGCCACTGCATGCATGTCATGGTTTAGCAGTAACCCATTTTCCAAGGGTAATAGGTCATCATTATATTGATCTCTACAGGTCCCTAAACCAAAGAATCCCATCTTTGAGGTCTGTTTCCTAAAATCGCCCCTCCTCTCCAAACAGAAAGCACTCTTAATGATTTCAAAATAATAGACCATAATTTGAGGGTCTGATTCAGGAATATTGTTGCATGTATTAGAAATTTTAAGAGAAATAAAAGGAAATGAAGTATTCCAGAAATTAGTAATTGCTGAAATTAGCTGTTTTATCAAGTTCTTGAAAAACAAAATGAGAAAATGGTATAATCAGATTATAGAAGAACACTCAGTGCTTCCCTGCGAGGTCGGCTAGGTGAAACAACACTAAAACCATGGAAAGAGGGGTCCTGAAACTTCTTTTAGAAGCTTGAAAAAGGTTCCATTGAAGCTGAATCTGGGTTGCTGAAAAATAGAAATAGGGTAGTCACTCAAAAATGCTGCAAGAAGAGCAAGAGAAAGGAAGAACAATACTTTATCTGCACTCCAACTAGATGATCTCTCCACTAGCACCTTCCATTGGAAGGATCTGAGCAGAGGTAAGCTGGCAAAAACTGCTAAGGAATGTACCTTGTAGACTCCTATTCTCAGCACTTCAGAACAGAGAAGGGGTAGGATGAGAGACAACAAATATCCATTGTAGCCAATATTATTTAGGAAAATCTTGCAAGTATTTCTGTGTACAGGTTATCTCCTTCTGGGTAAGAAAGACTTTTCCTTTGTCTCCCAGTTGTAAAAATTTGAACCAAGTTTGTAAAGCATCTACTATGTAAGCATCTGTATAAATGTTGGTAAACAAGAATAATACTGATATTCCTTAAATGGAGAGAGATAGCAAGCATACAACAAGTAAGTATATAATACAATTTTAAATGATGATAAAAGATGTAAGTAAAGTAATGTGGCAAAAGAACAGAGGAGACAAGAATTGATACAATCTTTTAATAAGGGCTTTGAGGAATTTCTTTTTGTAAATGTAATGGATAAACATAGATCTAAAAAATATGTGAGTGCAATGGTGAATTTCATGTCATCATGGAAGGTGTTTTGGGATGGGATTACATTTATTTATTTATTTATTTAAGAATCTCACTCTGTGGCCCTGGGTAGGGTGCCACAGCATCATAACTCACAGCAACCTCAAAGTCTTGGGCTCAAGTCAAGTGATCCTCTTAGCCTCCCAAGTAGCTGGAAGTTTTTCTCTTTTAGTAAAGACAGGACTTTGCTCTTGCTCAGGGTGGGGGTGGTCCTAAACTCCTGAAATCCACCCACCTTCACCTCTCAGAGTGGGACTACAGGTGTGAGCCACTGAGCCCTGGCCAACATTAAATCAGTGAACTTCAAGTAAAGAAGATTTCTCCCAGAATGTGGGTGCCTCATGTAATCAGTTGAAGCCTGAATAGAAGATGAAGAGAATTCTCCAGGCGATGGCCTTCAGAGTTCATTTATGCCATTACCTCTTCTGGGCCTCCAGGCTATTGGCCAAAATTGTAGATTTTAAACTTTCCAGACTCATAAGCATGAGTCAATTATGTTAGTACATCTTTCTTACACATCTTATTGTTTCTGTTATTCTGGAGAACTCTGACTAATACAGTAAGTAATACCTGCAAGGCTTCATATACAGAAATTCTGGGCATAAACATTAGCAAATGTCATGGTCCTAAACAAGCTTGTCATGCTGAAAGAACATAAAAGGAAATGGTATGGCTGGGGTGCATTCAGAGAAGAGCAGCAGGAGACCAGGCTGGAGAGATTGAGAGGGCCATATGACATTGAGTGTCTGAAGCTATGGAAGAATTAGGATTTTAGGGTGTTTTGTTCAGGGGAGTGACATAATTTGATTTTAACTTCCATCAGATCATTGTGACTGCTCTATGGTGAAATGTCATAAGGTATACACTCAGAAGCACAGAGAAAGGTATTAAGAGATTACATTAGTCTAGACAAGATAGTATGGTAGCTTTGTGAAACCCACTATCTCCCAACTTCCAGTTATATGATTCAATTTTTTTCTTAAGATATTCTGACCTAGGTTTTCTGTTACTGGTAGCTATTCTTATCCTAGGGAGCACAAAATTTGGTATTAACTGTGTGGTGCTGAATCAAAGTAGAAGGGGGTCAGTGAAAAAGATAAATCCCACTTGGACTAGGAAGTTGATGGTGTCTGTTATATAATCATTTTAAAAAGTATTTTATGTTTGGCACCCATAGCACAGTGGTTACAGCGCCAGCCACATACACCAAGGGTGGCGAGCCACATACACTGAGGGTGGTGGGTTCAAACCCAGCCCTGGTCAGATAAACAACAATGACAACTGCAACAAAAAATAGCCAGGCATTATGGCAGGTGCCTGTAGTCCCTAGTCCCAGATACTTGGGAGGCTGAGGCAATTGAATCACTTAAGCCCAAGAGTTTGAGGTTGCTGTGAGCTATGACGCCACAGCACTCTATCAAGGGTGACATAGTGAGACTATGTCTCAAAAGAAAAAAAAAAAAAAAAAGCAGTTTAAAATGACACCACTATTGCCTTAGGAAATAACTACATACTTTCAGAAAGTGAAACATAGGGTGACTGGAAGAAAAAAATCAAAACATCAAACTGTGCCAGATTAGTCTTCCATCTTTTAATGTGGTGTATACGATAGATACTAGATTACCATAAATTGAGCTTTCTGAAAATAAAGGGAAAAAAAAGGATGGGAGAAAATATCATTCTTTTTCTTTTCTTTTTTTTTTTTTTTTTTGCCTGTGCACCTAAATGTGAATTATTTCAAATACACTAATGTGGAGTTTCATAGAGAAAGGAATGCCAAGTCTCTATCCCCAGGCTAAGGGTTCTGATAACAAAATAGTATGGCGGAGACCTAGAAAGTGACAATATTGGCATCCAATATAATCTGCTCTACAGATATCTTTCAAGTAAATTCTAAAACATTTTTAACTGATGAAGTAGTTAATGATGTCTTTGAGAAGATGCCAATGGGATTTAATCTGGAGTAATTATGAAAGTTTTGGTACCTTTTCACCTAAGGCTTTTTATTTAATTGCTCTGGGACAGAGGTCAAGATAAAGGTGCCAATCAAGGATAAAAGGAAACAGCAGTGAATAGAAGATTGAAACTAAAAGAATGAAATGATAAGAATCAGATTTTGACCAGACAAGCTACTGTGCCTACCATGCTTGCTAATTTTTGAATGCAAAAATATTAAAGCCAGTTAACTTTTAAGGGAATTGTAATGCAAAAAAAAAAAAAAAAAAAAAAAAAATTACTCTTTAATTGTTGAAGCCCACTGCAGTGTCCAGATCCCAAATTTTAACTACTTGGACTAGACTGCAAATGCCATGTCATCACTAAAGAGGACAATTCTCCAGTGCCAATCTTCAATTTGTCCGTGAAGGAAAATGGCCAGAGACCTGCTCTACAAATAGAACTAGATATTGCCAACTGGACTCAGTATCTCAATTCTCTTTCAGGTCCTGATGTACTGGATATTGCTGTCTAAGAACATATGATATCTTCATGAAGAAAGAAGAGTATATATGTATATTGTGGCTGAATCATTTGATTGTCATGAAAATCGGTAACTGATTACTATTCATCTGTCTCACCTTCCTTCTACCCAACCAAATTACTGTGTTCATTCCTGTATCTAAAGGAACTACAAAACAACGACAAAAACAGAACTGGGACCACTAAATGAATGTGCTCCCCACGGTACCTTTATATAAGCCAATACATTTCTTTACTCATTAAGCAAGTTTGGTCTGGATTTTTTGTCACTGTCCTCAGCTATCTGAAAACCCAGTCCACCTAAGAATAATTCACAACATGGACAGACAGGTCTCTCATGAATACACCAAATTTTAGGCATTTTCATGCAAACATGAATTCTGATCCTATAGGAGAGGTAAAACAGCAAGAAGTTTTACATAGGTAGTATATGCAGCCAAAGCAATATTGAAATCTGGGAATATCAAGGCACATACCCACAGTGTCATGTGGAAGTTCTGAAGGCAGGATCCAGGGTATTTTTTTTTTTTTAATGAAATTGGTAAGAACTGGGCCATCAGATGAATGAACTGGGTTTCAGTCCTGGAATATCAAGTAAGCAAACAGCAGAGTACAGAGTGGGGATCGATGCATAAACAGAATTGTAGTGACAATGAGATGAACAAGAGCCAAGGAGCAGGAGAAGACCTTGTCTCTTGCTCATGCCTGTTGTCCATATACTTCACTTCTGGGTAAGAAGAATTCTGGTCTGACCTGGTCAGATTCCAGAACAGTGAATTTGCCACAGTTACTTATAAATTGGGTCCCAGTATATCAGGGGTCCATAAAGAGAAGCGTGTTTCACTTTGTTTTCCTTTCTTCATCTAATTCTCTGAACTTTATTTTTTATTCATGCAATAGAAAAGGCAAAATGATTCAGGGCCTGCCTCCTTGAAGTAGATGCAGTTATACCATTCTTTCTGTCCTATAAAGAAAAAAATAAATTGTTTAAAATTGGTACTGATTAATGTTAAAATTTAGTGTTTTCTTAGATCTCAATCTTAAGCCCTGTTTATCAGAAATCTCTACATTGCCTATAGATACAATCCTATATGTTAATATTTAGAGGATGTCTTATTTCTCATTTGGCATTATTCTCATGTATTCTCATATATTTTTCTCCATAAAATCATGCAGAGGAAGGATTAGGCATCACTGAGACTATAATAGCATCTTAAGACCATCTAATTGGGCTCCAGTCTTTGGAGATTAAAATGCAATTTCAGGACATATTTGGTGCCTAAAAATGAGGGAAGAGTGTAAAAGTTGCTATCAGAATATCCACCTTTTAGAGAAAATCATGAGAGTGGATATCAGGATAGAACTCACATTGAGAAAAAGAGAATGAAGGGAGAAATGGCAGATAGTAGAGAGGAAGCAGTCAGAGCAGTACAGACAGACAGGAAGTGCCATGGGAGTTGGTAAAAAAGAGAGTGGAGAATAAGAAGATTGCCAACCCGTCACAGGCTACAAGGAAAAAGTGAAGGGGGAAAACAGGAAAAAAGGCTAATTAGCTTTAGGAGCTAAAATATTTTGGCTATCTTTGGACAAGCAACTTCAATAGAATGAGAGAGGCATAAACAAATGTTAAGAATTAGAATTGAAATAAGGAAATGTAAGACAAAATCTGGGGACAGAAAGAAGGGAGAGGTCTTTTGAGGCACAAATAAATGATGAAACCAATAACATCAGAGTAGAGTCAAAGGAAGATCTTTACAAGATTAACAACAATTTCAGGAAATTGTTCACTGAGGAGAGGTGTCGAGTGGAAAGATCATAAGTAAGTATGCAAAAGCAATAGCAGAATCTGGAAGTTTTTGAAGGAGCTGATGGTGACAGATGAACACTGTCACATCCTCCAGTTTACCAGCCTAACAACCTTGAGAGATACTCAGTTCTATGGGTTGATTTTTGCAGGTCATGCTCATTGTCAACCTATGGTGTTTCCTGGTAATCATTTCTGTCTTAATGAACCAGCTGTTTGATAAATCTATTCTACACTTTTTGTCCAGATTCAATAAAACATATAGACGACATTGACCTTCACTGCAGAGTAAGTAGAATATTACCTGTCATAGGTTTACACTCCTTGAACCACTTTTCAACACATCTGATCATTTACTTCAAGGATGAAGAAATAGGGCCAGAAAGCATGTTACTGACCTCCAAATATGAGATACTTAGTGTCAGAACCCAAAGCCAGATATACTTTTGCTTCATTTTGAAGAACTTTTCTTTATTTTAAGTCAGTATTTATTTAATATTCATACCTTACTTGTTCAGTTACTTATTGCTATGCAAAATACTATCTTCAAAACATGGTGGCTTAAAGCAACCATTTATTACTATCATCTCTCCTTGTTTCTGAGTTGGCTGAGCTTGGGTGGGTCGTTCTCCCTCAGCATTTGTCCACACAGTTGTAGACTAAGAAGAGATACTAAGAAGTTGGTATTATCTGAGGATTCTTAAGGGTTGACCATCCAACATGGCTGACTCATACCACATATGATGTTGGCTGAAAGCTAGGAGCTCTGCTGGACCTGACCACTTGCATAGGCCTCTGAAGGTTGTGTAGGCATCTCCAAACATGCTCAGGGGTCCCAGATGGAGCTGTCACATAATGAGTACTCAAAGAGGCCCCAGAAGAAGCTGCAAAACTTCTCATGAGTTAGGTTCAGGAGTCTCAGAATGTTCACCACATTCTATTGATCAATTAAGCCACTCTAGTCATCCTGGATTCAAAGCTGGGGAAATTAGTCTCTGCTTCTCATGTGAGAAACCTCATGTGCATGGGAAGAAATGAATTGACAGAATCCATCATATCCGCTTATGAATAAAAATACTAGAGACTGGGGATGGTGGCTCACGCCTATAATCCCAGCATTCTGGGAGGCTGAGGCAGGTGAATTGCTTGAGCTCAGGAGTTCAAAATCAGCCTGAGCAGGTGCAAGACCCTGTCTCTACTAAAAATTAAAAAAAAACTAGCACAGTGTGGTAGCAAGAGCCTATAGTCCCATTACTTTGGAGGCTGAAGCAAAAGGATGGTTTCAGCCAAAGTGTTTGAGGTTTCTATGAGCTAAAATGCGTTAACACTCTTCTCAGGGTGAAAGAGTAAGATGCTATTTCAAAAAATAAAATAATGATATAAAATAAAATAAATAAAATCACTAAAGATAGGTATTTTGTGATGTATACTATATTCACAATCACAGTCTTCATTTTCCCTAGACTTTCTCTTAGTCTCTTGATAATTTCACATTGATCATCAACTCTATTGTTATTAGATCATGAAAATGAAAATGAATAAAATTCCCAATAATATGGTTACTTGTTAGTGTATTTTTTCAAACTATTTTGAAATTATGGGCTAAAATTTTGAAAAATTATTACTATGTTTATTTACAATATTTTTCTCTTATCAATCGAGATAATTAAACAGGATCTACATGAAGTAGATATATTCGTATTTACCTCTTCTGTATAAAATGCTACCTACATATAGATGGCATGATTTGCTAAAGTACTTTTTCTCCATCATGTTGCTACAAAACAGTCTTAAAATCATTTGCCTATTTAAATTGTGCTAGCAATACTAAAGTTCGTCTTGACTGAACTTTCAGTGTATCAACACAACCAAATTATTTTAAATAATTTTTACTTTCATTTGAGTCCTAATGATTCTAAATGGAGTACTTAACTTCACATGGCCAAAAATGATTCCACATTCCACTTGTAACATGGTCACCAAAAAAATTCATCAGGTTCTCTGAGTTCAGAGAACTCTTTCCTCTAGGAAATAGATAGTTTACAAGATAAATAGGTTGAAAAAGTTATTGACTTCCTATTTAGGAAAAAAGACTTGTGCATGACACTTTTGAAAATCACATTTTCAAAACCTGAAAAGATTTTGAAATTTTTTCAGAATCTAAAATAAAGATGAGATGTTGCCCATACTGAGGAATGAGATCTGCAGCACCTACTGGGGGAGTTTTGCCTCCCCCGGTCACTACGCATCCTACCTAAGCATAAAAGTAAAAGATGGCAGGTAGAGAAAGCACTTGGTTGGCAGTCAAAGTCATGGTTTTGTTGTTGTCTGTTGTTGGTGCATGTCATGGAATGCTTTGTGTCTTTTTTCCACCTCCAAACAGTATTAATAAAACCTGACTTTGTTTTAATATGGTCTTTAGGATGATCAAATAAAATGAGATGATGAAGCAATTTGCAACTTTTAGAGCAATATAAAAATATGCTTTCTTATAATTGTCCCCAAATAAATTTATAGTATGCATAACACTTGCAGTACATTAATTTGCAAGGTAGAAACAAATTCGTTAAGCATACTTTAAAGTGAATCTTCAAAAGCTGCTGAGTTCTTTGTATCTCTTCAGTTCAAAATAGATTCTCTGTTAGATACACAGTCTCCAGATAAATTGCATGCTGTGATTCTATTATTTGTTTAAATTGAAGAAAAATCTTACTGTTTTTTTCTTAGCATAAAACCTTTCCTTGATCATAGGAGTAAAATTCAAATGTACAAATAGGTAAAAAAAAAAAAAAAAAAGAAAGAAAGAAAAAAAGAAGAACCTTAATATCCCATTACACAAAGTAACAACTGTTAATTATTTGGTCTATTTCTATACACGAATGATTGAAAATTAAGTTCATGAACTCATCCTAGAAAAAGTGCTACATACTTTCAAAGTACCCATCTTGGGAAGCTATGCCCTGACACCAGTCTCCAGTCCACCCTTTAAAACAATTTTGGGACTTTTTTCTTGAATGACCATCAGAGCTATCATTGTGTAAAGTCTGACAATTAAGTTAACAAACTTGCCACCTTGTGCTTACGTTGGCAGGGCTATACAAACAAGTCAGTAAGGTTTCATAACCTTGGTACATCAGTGTTTCATAGCTGTGTTCTTGTCTATGTGTGGTGGTGTCTTGCTGAGTGGCATTCATTATTGTTGTTGTATGTTTTTGTGTGTGATAATAGCTCTGATGGTTATTCTAGAAAAAGAGTTCAGAAGTTGTTTTGAAGCGTGGACTAGGCAGTGACATTAGTGCATAGCTTCCCAAGGGGAGTACTTCAAAGGTGACCATAGTGATATTCAGCAATGAGGTATATGGAATTTTGTTGTTGTTGTTGTTGTTGCAGTTTTTGGCCAGGGATGGGTTTGAACCTGCCACCTCCAGCATATGGGGCAGGCGCCCTACCCCTTTGAACCATAGGTGCTGCCCAGTATGTGGAATTTTTTACAGGATGAGTTTGCAAACTTAATTGTCAGACCTCAGATATATCCATCTATAAACTTTATATAGATAGAGGAAGATATTGAGGTATATAGTATATTTGGTTTATTTTCAGTTCTTTTCATGTAACAAATGATGTGTTCTGGGAAAGAAAATATAGTTGATAAACAGGTTAGAATCCCCTCGTTCTCACATTCCTGTCAAGATAGCCTAGGTAGTTTAGATAGTAAATCTGTCCTCTTTAGTAGAAAACATAGAAGATCTCATTGAACCAATGAAAGTCTTAAGGTGTTTACAAGAAAGGGTGGGGGAAGCCATGCTTCCCAGACTATCATTGTCTGACATGCTCCTGGGAAGCTTCATATGGGACTATTTAGCTTAGCCGCCAGCTGCGCTCAAAGAAAGCTTACCTGAAAAAATATTCCTGTCCAACATACCTGGGGAAAAGCCTGTCTATCTTCTGTCTTTCTTTTAGAGGAAGTCCAGCCAGTACCCTGAGAGGAAGATCAGCCACTTTGAAACCAGAAAAGGAGCTTGTATTAAATTTACTTATTGAATTTTTACTTATTTTGTACCTCATTGCTCCTAGCCTCATGCAAAGAGGAATCCCTTATTTTGTTTTCATCTGTCTACATGGGTCATGGCTAAGAGTCAGACCACTGAGCCCAACATACCATGCTTTGAGGTCAAGGTACATTAGCAAAATGGGATCAGCTATCTACATAACTACTCATGAAAACTATATCAGCCACTGTTTCTAAACAAATCACATATGTATATATTTTTAAGTGCAGAAGTCCCTTATCATTATCATGGTTTATGTTGATGTTGTTCAAAATAGTTTCTTTGCAGAATGTATAAATATTAAATTTAATCACTCTCCTTCAGATATTCACATGTCTTTTTTAGGGTGGATTTTCTTTACTTCTGAATATCTTAGCATGCTCTTTTCTTCCTCTTTTGTTTATCTTGATAGAATTTGTCACCCTCTGAAACACTGCACACTCAAACTATTTCTTTTAATTATCACCTTGCCAAACCCACTTGAATATAAGTTCTATGTGGACAGGAACTTTTGTCTTTTTTATTCAACTGTGTCTTCCAATGTCTAGGACCACTCTGGCTCACAATACATCATCAACGTAAAACTGTTGAGTATTGGAATGGACAAGTAGACTACTGGTATATTGTTGCACCTCTATATTTGCCTTCTACTATCTCTTTAGATTTATTCTGTGGAGATAGTTTATATTATTCCCAGAAGGGAAATTTGTGGGCAGTCCCATAATCCTTCTGATTGCTCTTAGGTGATAGAAGATCCTCCCTGGCCACTTTGGATAATAAATCAGTTTTATCTCTGCAGAAATTCGAATATCTAGTTCAATGTAATAATAAAACACTTAAAACTATTATTTAAAATAGAATATTTTTAATGAATGAATTTTAAATGAAAGAGGGAAATGTTTGGAAAGGTAGATTTCTATTTACTAAAAAGTTTAGATTTGCTACATGTGGCTCTCCTTCCTGTGAAAAGTTTTCACATTCCACCCTGTTGCAGGTTGACACATGAGTACTTAAGGGAAGAGTTGTATCTTGATGTGCTCATGTTGCAAGAAATAATGATTTAATAAATCTAAACCCAATTTTTAATTGTTTATTATAAGAAGGTTAGGAATCTAATTAAGAAAATGATTGAAAATGATAGGCAAAAGGGAACAGAGACAGGAGAAAAGTGGATCAGAGAAACCCAAAAGCTGTTGCAAAGCAACAGCCTGAAGCCTGGTGTTCTTTAAAGGAAGAAACTGTCTTGCCAGAGCTTCACCCCTCCCCCACTGTTACTGGGCTCAGAAATCACTGAGCACTGAGAGACAAGGCTCACAGTGGGTGGGGTTGCCCTCTCACGAAAGTTAGTGCATTTAGGGAGTCAATGAGGGAATACTGAATTTGCTGGAGATAGGATGGGCATCAAAACATCCTTGAGAGAAAAAATGTCTCGTAGGAAGATAGGAGAAAAATATCTCACCAGTAACAGCTTGTCTGCCCACAAAGCTTCCTAGGGGTTTAATCACTACTCCTGAGATTTGTGTGCATGGTCTGATTGGGGTCTGCTTTGACATCCTGCTCCTGGACTGTGTCTCCTGTTCCATGTTCTGTTTGTGTTAAGATAATAAATAACTTAGAGTAATAAAACAAGAAGTAAATTAGTTTCATTAACTAGTGAATTAGAGAAATAGTTTGATTAGAAAATGCAAGCCCAGCAAGAACATGACATAAGGGTTTAGCCTTCCCTCAATTGACTAATTATTAAAACAGTGATGTGTGTGATAAAAATGAAGCTAGGCCAGAGATAGGGGCTGCCATCAGTCCTCACATTTGGGGATGGGCAGTCCTCTGACCCAGCTTCTTAAAATACCTTCTCTTTGTGTCTTGATTCTTCATTTACCCTAATCCTCTTGTCTCTACCAGTTACTGGAAAAGAACTCATGATGTAGTTTGGGGCTGGTCCTCACCCTCCTGTCAAATTTGGAACCACAGGCAGGGCTCAAATTTGAGGAGCCATAGGAAGCTTATGATATGGGCTGCAATGATGGTAGTATTCCCCATTTCTGGTATTCATCCTCTGTGAAATCCCCTTTCCTTGACAGTGGGCTGAACCTAGTAACTTGCTTGAAATGAATAGAAAGTGATGTCACTTACATTACAAGAGTGTAAACAACTCTTGACTTCCATCCTGCTGGTATTCTCTCCTAGGCTCTTTATGTGTGCTGGGTTTGATGGGGATGAACACCTGTCAAGGAGTTGGGAGCCTCAGTTAGTGAAAAACCAAGTGAGTAGCAAACCAAGACCCTCAACCCAACTGCCCATGGGGGACTAGATTCTCCTAACAACCACTGAATGAGCTTAAAATCAGACCCTGTCCCATCTGAACCCTGAGATGACAGTGGCTCTGGATGACACTTTAATTATTATAGCTATCGATAGGTTTTGAAGAAGAGGAGCCAGTGATAATGTGCTCAATTTCTGATTCACAGAAACTAGTAGGCCATAAATCTGCATCGTTTTAATCCACTAAATTTGGTAGTAATTTGTTATGCAGTAGTAGAAAACCAATAGATAAGGATACTTGGTTTGGTCAATAAAATATAGACAAGGAGATGAAAGTCATTTATGTCAGAGGCTTTAAAAGTTGGTATATTGTCCAGCATGTTTCCTTATGCTGATGTTCCTGATGGAGGCTGGATTTAGCCATGAAGCCACATAGAGCACACTTTGGAGCACCAAGTAGACATATAGCATAAGTGAGAAATAAACATTTGTTCTATAAGGTACTGAGATTTAGGAGCTGTTTGTTAAATCAGCATTCCCTAGCCCAGGGCTCCTCAACCTTGACACTGTTGAAATTTGCTAGATAATTCTCTGTTGCAAGGGGCTGTCACATGTACTGTATGACTTTTAGCAATATCCCTGACGTGTAGCCACTAGATAGCCACCACAACTCTGTCTGTTCACTCCGCCATATCTTCAAGTTGTGGTGACCAAGCTGTCTCCAGATACCACCAACCAGCCTCTGGGGATGAAATTGGCTAAAACCCACTATTCTAATCTATCCTGAATGAGAAGGTCAGTTTTACCTGAATCCCATGTTTTGTATATCTCTTGGCTTAAGTGAGTTCATTTATCACGATTGGTTGCTAATGTCTTCTTATTTAGACATACCTTGCTTCTTTCTATTATCGTCTTTTTACATCTTATTAAGCAGAGTCTTTGGACAGGAATATGAACAATTTGATGCTCTCATTCTTGGGCACATGTTCCACATCTGGTTCACTGAAAACACTTTGCCTGAGTAAAAGTTGGAAAGCTAGGCTGAGCCCAATGGGCCACCATCAGAATATCTGAGTAGCCACAATTCCTGACCTTTTATGTATTACAGACTAGAGCCAGGAACCAGCCAACCATTTCCAAATCTGTAGTCCAACAGTTCAAACTCTGATGTAGCTAGACTTTGTTCACTTCCTTTTAAAATCCTTGATTGCTTTTTCTTCAGAATGCAATCTCCACGGTTTTGAATCTTCAGCTGAAATAAACATTAAAGGAAATCCATTATTGCACCCATTACAGTAGTTTATCATTTTCCTAATTAGTGCATAATAGTTTAAAATTATAAAGAATAGAAATAATTTTTTCCAAATCTAAGCTACAACACAAGCTACTCAGCTCTACTGACTGAAAACGTCATTCGCACTTTGGGTTTAATCTAGTATGAATTTAAGATTTCTCCTTGCTAGATGAAGTATATTTGGGCTTTTCCCTATAATAAACCCCACCCTACTCCTCAGTTACTGCTTCTTCTCTGAGCTTTCTATCAAATCAAACAAACTCTTCCCTGGAGAGGGTTAAGAGGACCAACTCAGTAGCTCAGAGGGGTTTTGGGATTCACTTCTTCCATTAACCTTCTACTTTATTAAAGGTTTTCAAAATCATTTTAATTTATTTTAAGAGCTCTATTGCAGAATAATTTTTATTTAAGAAAATTTTACAGATTAACTGTATACAACTTGAGGAGTTTGGATATATGCCTAGACCCATGAAACCATAGCCACCATCATGGTAATAAATACATCCATCATTTTTTTTTTTTTTTTTTTTTTTTGAGACAGAGTCTTATTTTGTTACCCTGGGTAGAGTGCTGAGGTGTCATAGCTCACAGCAACCTCAAACTCTTGGGCTCAAGTGATATTCTTGCCTCAGCCTTCCCAGTAGCTGGGCCTATAGGCGCCTGGCACAATGCCCTGCTATTTTTTAGAGACAAGGTCTCATTCTTGTTCAGATTGGTCTCGAACCTGTGAGTTCAGGCAGTCCAGCTGCCTTGGCCTCCCAGAGTGCTAGGATTATAGGCCTGAGCCACTGCACATGCCTCATCCATCATTTCTAAAATTTTCCTTGTGCCTCTTTGGTTTTTGCTCTCTGTGGGTGCATGTGCACACACAAATGGTAAGAACACATAATATGAGATCTCATCTCTTATTTTTTTGAGCTCATATTTACAATATTATTAATTATATTTTTGTTTTTGGTAGGCTCTGAGAAACTAAAGGCTCACTCCACTGTCTCCTCTCAGTGTCTCAATACACCTGATTTATCCTGTTCATGACTTTGTAACAATTGCCTATGCAGATTATTGCAATTTCATAAATGAGAGGGCAATAGGGAGAGGGCCAAAGAGAAAAAGGAGAAACAGAGCCGCAGTCAGAGCATTTATTTCTTGTCTTTTCATTAACATATAATCAACGAGAACATATTTTAGGATGGATTTAGCTAGCAGGCAAATCCAGAGGCACTTTACCCAGAATGATTTTGTGTGGCCTACCTAATATTTTTCAATTAAATAATTATAATTACATTTTAATCAGGGTTGGTGAAAGTGCTCTTTAATATTCACTTTATTCATAATTAGCTTCTCAAAAATCTTTTTGTTTATATGAAATATTAGTGTGACTTTTGCAATTCTGGGAACGAGTTATATTATTTCAATTAAAATAAAAGATAACAGCCACTTTGCCTTGGGCCCATTTTTAAACTTTATTAAGGGCATTAATTTAGAAGTAGGTGTATAATCAGATAATAGAGTATTTATTATCAGACTTGTGAAAAGAATCACCAGTTGAAGGAGGAAGCAATAATGACACTGAGCTCAAATGTCTCTCTAAGAAACAACCTATTCAGCAATCCATTAAAAACTTCAGGAAAGTTGTAATTAATATCTTTGCTTAGTGATATTTCAGGAGGTGTTGCATTTGAAGATATTATGGGATCATGAAAAAGGAAGAATTGAAGCACCAGAGTGTTTAGCATAAAACATTACTGCTGAAATTAACCAAAAACACACACAATGAACAGAATGGGTATTGATAACAAAGACATTGGTAAATTAACTTGAGGAATTATATAAGAATTCCAGAGGATAATAAAAAGAAATGAGAAAAAAGATAAGAAATGTAAAAGATGTATCTGAGAGTCTTGATATATATGTATTAGAATTTCCAGAAAGACAGTACACTGTGAATATAATAGAGCCAGTAATTTAAGGGATAATAGAAGGTAATTTCCCTGAAGAAAGATCTGCGTATTCAGGCCGAAAAATTCTGATTAAATGTATGGATTCCTAGGAAAGAATAAATTCCTTCAATACATGTAGCCAGAAAGAAAGAGATCAAGAAAGAAAAAGGAGGCTAAACTAAGAACTTGGTGCTATCTTTTGGTGTGTTTGATCCTTCCAAATTTCAGGTTGAAACTTGATCCCCAGTGCTGGTGGTGGAGCTTAATAGGAGGTGTTTGGGTCTTGGGAGTGGATGCCTCATGAATAGATTAATGCCCTCCAAGGGAGGAAGAGGCCTAAGTGAGTTTTCATTATGTCAGTTCCCAAGAGTATTTCCTGCTCCTCCCCAAGCTGGTCATTTAAAAGAACCTAGTACTTTCCTCTCCTTTCCCTTGTGTCCTCTCTCATGATGTGATCTCTGCACACACCCCAGCACCCCTTTCTCCTTTACCATGAGTGGAAGCAATTTGAGGCCCTCCACAGAGGCGTGTTTCAGTGCCATGCTTTTTTTAAAGCCTGAAGATCATGAATCAAATAAATCTATTGTCTTTATTGATTACCTGACCTCAATTATTCTTTTACAGCAACACAAATGTACTAAAACACTAGGTTTTACATTTGTAACATTAAATGCTAGATGATAACCCAGCATTATCTGGAGAGTTCTGGGAGGAAGTCTTAGGGAACTACAGAATTCCACATGCAAATAATTGTGATAATTCTCTATAGCTACAATTTTACTTAAGGTAACAAAATGCAATAATTATGGCACTACAAAGACAGGATCCAGATAAAAATGCAAGTTTTAGGTGGCTTATGTGGATAAATATAATCCAATTCTTGAATGCCTCACATGGAATCAATGAGAGTTAGGGGGGCACATTGTGGAGTAAGAAAGATATTTTAAGATTGTGTTGGTGTCCTGTGAATCCCAAACATGAAAGGCACTGGGTCTAATGAGAAGGCTCAATGAACTTCATCAAAATAGAGTTAAGGCAAAAAACTAGCTAGTTTTGATAATTTGAAATACAGTTTCTCAATAAGCTTCAGGGAGATAGCATCAATAAAATATGAAAAAATGATACATAATGAATTCTTACTTATAAAAATCTACAAGATAAAGCAAATATGCATACTCAGGATTGATATCTGTCTCCTTCAGTAAGGTGGGCACATTAGTCTTGGGTCTGACTCATACTTGTAAAAACTAAAAGGCAAAAACAGACTGAAAAGCTGCTGTAGCGGTGGGGTGGTAAGGAAGGTAATATGGTGGAGGTTAGTGACCTGTGCTCTCAGAGTGTGTTGGAACAAAGGATGTGTGACTATTTCCAGAAAATCAGTAGACTATTTCCAGTAAATCATGGCCATGCATGATGCAGAGCCAGATGAGTATAATCTTAGAGGCTCGGGCAAGCATTGGAAAGGAAAACTTAAATGTAATTGCAGATTCCAAAAAGATTTAGAAATAAGAAATAAGGAGAAAACATGTCACCTGAGTGAAGAGAGCTGTTAGCAAGAGGTGTGAAGCAATACCCAAGGGCCATCTCTAAAGAACCACCATGCTTGTGTCAGACAAATATAGTCTTTCTTTCTTATCTTCCTTCCTTCTGCTATCAATTGTTAAGTAACATTCAGTTCTACAAGAAATGACCTGCAACCCAAGTAGTTTAACAATAATGATTATTTCTCATCTCCACAATAGCTTAGTTGGATGTTGGGTGGTCAGCCTCCTTCCATCTGATCATTGACAAAATCATCATCTTTTCATTTATCGACTCTGCTCTAGAGTGCTCCATTGGGTTTTCACATCTGGCCAGGAGAAAATAAAACAGAGTTGAGAGGAGGCAAATCCAATGCAATCCATTCTAAGCTACCTAAGACTGCTAGTAATCCATCACTTCCATTTGAGTGTCATCCATGCAAAGTAGTCACGTGGCTCCAACTAGGTGGAGGGAAATGTGATACCCAAAAAGCAGAAATGGGTTTGGTGAGCATCCAGGTTGTTGCATCCAGCCTCCCATCTCTATATTCCAAGTCCAAAAAGGTTGGAAACTGGGGAGGAAGAATTTGTAAGACATTATCTTTTCCTTGCTTTTTTGTTTTTTTCACTTGAAAAGTCCTTATTTGAAGGATGTAGAGGAACAATAACTTTAAATAATTTTGGAAGTTTTCCTAATACATGGCTTTGAACATTTTAAGTAGCAATTTGAGATTATGAATTTTATCTTAAAATTTGTGCCCTAACATTGTTTAAAAGTAACTACAAAAGACAGAAATGTCAGACTTTTCATTGCTGTAGCAAAATTAGTCCCACTGAACAAAGTTAAAGGAAATGTGGAAAAAATGATTTGTGGTTGCATCCTATCATTTGGGCTAGTTTAGTGTTCCAGCACTTAAATTGTGCATTTGCTTAAAACAGAAATTTGGCCTATTTGTGTGTGTTTAAATTTTAGATTGACGTGAGAGTACAAATGATTAGGTTACATTGTTTGTGTTTCTAAGGTGAAGTTCTTATAGTTAAGCCCTTTACCCAGGGAGTGTATTGTATTACCCCTACATTGTGCCCATTAGGTGAAGCACATCAATCCCCCTCCCTCCTCCTCCTCCTTCTCCTTTCCTTCAATTTAATTATTCAACTGGCCTGTTTTGTTCCTTTCCCCAGTACCTTCATCCATTTACATTTAGAGGCCCTGAGCTTCTAATACCTCCAGAGGGAGTTGCAAGTTCACAGGCCAATGATCAAAGATGACAGACTCTTGATTTCTGGACCACCAAAGGTACCATTTAACTATAAGAGAGGAAAATCTAGGAAATGCAAACAAGCAGATTATGTTTTTAAGGTATGCTTTTCTCCTTTATACCACTCCTCCCATATGCACACATGGACACACACACATATACACACAACAAACCCCAGATATCTGAAGGGTGAAGAAAGGAATTAGAAATTGTGCAAGGAACTCATCCCTATCAACATATGAATCCGTCAAAAGGATGTCATGATATATTTCCTTTCAATATTTAGGAAGCATAGGTTAAAAAACCCCTCCTTTGTTCTGTACTTTTATGGAGATTATTTTGAAGGCAGTAGCAGTCTAGCATTAGAACCCATGGCCAAAATCACACTAAAGGTATCTTCTTGAAGTTTCTAAATATGAGAAAGTTGAGCTCTCGCACTTGTTTTTTGGAAGATCTTTTCTCTTGTCCAATGAAGAAGGGCCTATCCTTATGACCTAAATGAGATGTGGAGTAGCCAAGAGAGACAGCCAGTGGCTAACAAAGAGACCTTAGCAGAATTACAAGCTAAAATTATGGAAATAACAATGGGCCAAGATCCCAGAAGATGACAGGATCATTCTAGAGAGCTGAGGCAGAAGTCAAGTTGGCAGGAGCAGAAGGGAACAGCATGCATAGTACATGTTCCTCATCTAGATGAGACCACCATTGACAAGTCACGTTTACTCACCATTCCATGACCCTTGGAAGACATCTAGATTTAAGTGTCATTTGTCAGCAGAGTTCTGAAAAATTCACTGCTATTGTTACTGAATGACTAAAACCTGCTTTGATAAAAATATAGATTAAGGGCTTTCAGAGGCTCCTCTGAAGAATAGGCAGGCTGCAATCTGGGTTCCCTTCTGCATGATTCTCTTGGACAATCAGGAGTCTCTGTTTCTTCTGGGATAATCCAGCATGCTGGCTCTACTGGATTCTTGTCTCCTATTCCTGAAGAGTGGAGCTTCATTCTTAGTCACTTTTTGCATGGTTTGAATGGTATTTCCAGTGTATATATGATACTCCTTTCATCTCCATGCCATGTCTTAGTCTTGATTGTTTTCAAATTGCATTTACTTTTGCTTCTTAAATTCTGATTTGGCACTAGGTTGTTACTTGGGACTTAGTTTTCTCTTATTGACTCCCTATGCATATTTTGAAAGTATGGTAAAATAATTTTTATTAATTTCATAACTGTAAACGGCATCATTTAATAAATGTAGATTGCTGTTGAATTCAGAAACAAAAGTTTTTCTCTACAAAAATAAATTTGACAATATATGGAACTCAGAAAATGCTGGGCTGCCACGGTAGTTCACACTTGTAATCCTACCACTGTGGGAGGCAAAGGTGGGTGGATTGCTTGAGCTCACGAGTTCGAGACCAGCCTGAGCAAAGGCAAGACCCTGTCTCAACTAAAAATATAAAAATTAAGGCAAGAGGATCACTTGAGTTGGAGGTTGTGTTAATCTCTGACACCACAGCACTCTACCCAAGGCAACAGCTTGAGAGTCTTTCTCAAAAAGAAAAAAAATGCATTCAGTTCAGGGTGGGTCAATGGCCTTCATTTATCTTTTTTAGCTTTTTCCCTGCACTTCCGTGTCTTTACAGATATTGAGTATTATCTAGCATGGTAATGGACTTGTAGGGTAGATTATAGACTGTTACCATTCTATCTGATTCAAGGTGCCTTGAGACTTATGTATATAATGATGAATAATTAGAATAAGCAGCACATTTTTCTGGAATATAATTAAAGAATCCCATTTAAAGTAAAAATATATTCAAATATGAAACAAGGTATGTTGAAAATCAAAATATCTAAAAGACACAGGCAATATTTATATCTGGGAAAATTTTTATAGTATAGATAATGCTTTGTTGTACATATTCATTTGGAATTTTGATTTATTCCTCTCTTCAGATGCTTTCTACAGTAACCTCCATAAAGGAATAAACCAATTCTCCTTTATTCAGTGCTAGCACATTGTGAAAGTTCATTAAATATAAACACTGAATGGGTGCTCCTTAAGGGAAAAAATGAGAATACTTTCTGTCACCTTTGCTTCCACTTGCTTTCTCTTTTTTCCTGGACTTGAACCAAGAACAAAGGGAAAAATGCCATTTCTATCCAGGAGGCAAGTTTCTGGTCCTGTTTTTCTCCCAATTGGAGGCTGCTATCTTTATACACATAACCTATGAAAAGAACACACCTTAGTTTCCTATAGTGCATGCTACAAAAAGTTCTATGAAATAATACTGACTGAGAAAAAGATTTCAAAGTGAAAAAAATTATGGGAAACTCCAGTCCAAATAAAAGAAAAAAATGTTTCTTTAAAGGAAATTTCTAAAAAGTCTGTACTTGTCTTAGATTTAGGAATTTTTTTGCTCTATGTAATAGGCATACATCTTCACATTTTTTGGTAAACAAAGAAGGTCCTTTAAGGTCGATGTGGTGGGATGTTTTCTTTCTGTCTCCTTCTTATGGAGAGCTGGAAGAATCTCACACACATTCAATAGAAAAAGTCCTGGAGCAGGATTAGGGTGGTCAGTAAAGGGCTAGGGAGAATAAAGGACATTTACACTGGAATGTTTATAGCAGCTCAATTCATAATCACGAAGATGTGGAAACCACTCAAGTGCTCTTCAACCCATGAATGAGTTAGCATGCAAATGTAAAAAATGTAACTTAATTGTATGTATACTCATATTAGTCTGAAATCTAAAAAGAAATAAGTAAATGTATTGTATAGGGGCGAGGTCAGCTGGTTGAAAAACCAGGGCGAAAAGGAATGTCTAAATCATCAAACTAATAGAATTAATTGGTGACTTAACTGGAAATGTAAAATAATATTTTAAACCATACTTCTGATTCTTGACTACTAGTAAGTTCTTTTGGAAATGAATTATATTTTAGACATCATAGACATTAAATAGACTTTTCATTAATGCATATGAAAATTAAAATATAATGATTACTTTATTTTATAAATCTCCTGACTTCAAATATAATAGTTTTCTACTTATTTAATTAAAAAATAATTAAAAATTAGTAAAATACAAAGGATGCCCCAAAAATGTATACACATTTTAAGAAAGGAAAACCTATATCAAATTGTAATACT
>CAUYPK010150776.1:0-20148 GCA_963574355.1 Loris lydekkerianus | reverse complement strand
TTCCTTTTGGAAAGATGTATGGAGAACAGTTAGAGATCTAAAAATAGACCTACCATTCAATCCTATAATTCCTCTACTAGGTATATACCCAGAAGACCAAAAATCACATTATAACAAAGATATTTGTATTTTATTGCAGGCCAATTCATAACTGCTAAGTCATGGAAAAAGCCCAAGTGCCCATCGATCCATGAATGGATTGATAAATCGTGGTATATTTACACCATGGAACATTATGCAGCCTTAAAGAAAGATGGAGACTTTACCTCTTTCATGTTTACATGAATGGAGCTGGAACATATTCTTCTTAGTAAAGTATCTCAAGAATGGAAAAAAAAAGAGGACGTTCATGTAGCCCACCTCTCCTGAGCCATCAGGAGAGAGGAAAGGGGGTCTGAACCTTACCCCGAGTGTGGATTATTGCTGTGGATAGACAGCTGGAGACGCTCAGCAAAGTGGCAGATTGCTATATCTGAGGGATAATTTATGTATTTTTTTTTTTTTCTTTTGAGACAGTGTTTCACTATGTTGCCCTCGGTAGAGTGCTATGGCATCACAGCTCACAGCAATCTCCAACTCTAGGGCTCAAGTGATTCTCTTGCCTCAGCCTCCCAAGTAGCTGGAACTATAGGCATCCACCACAATGCCTGGCTATTTTTTGTCACAGTTGTCATTTTTGTTTTGGCTGGCCCAGGCCTGCCCAGTTTGAACCTGCCAGCCTCCCTTGGTGTGTGAGGCTGGCGCTGAGTCTATACTTGATATTTTTAAACCACATTAATTATTTTTAATAGGTGTATATTTTTCTATACTAAAAATATGCCAGCAGAACATTCAAATGTTTTTCAGCTTTTTTCTATTACCAAAAAATGCAATAAACATTTTGGCACATACATCTCTACTTTCATGAAGGACAAATATGTAACTTTTAAAGACCTGAAAAGTGTACTGACTAGAAGTAATACCCTTAGACCTGAGCTCCATACTAGAAGTCAATTGCTCTCCTCCAGTTAGACTCTTCCCCATGCGTTAAGGAGTTGGTGGGCCAACCCTAAAAGGGTGACCCCCTTTTGGACTATGTCCTTTTACATCCGAGATGCTGAAATTTCCTACTCAAAGGTCCTGAGCCCTCTTACAGGACCTATGTAGATCTCTATTCCTGGTCCATTCTTTTAAAGGCTGCCCATGCCATCACTGTAAATAGCCCTAGGCCTCAGATGTAGCCATAGGGTACTGAGAGTACAGACAGACTTTGGTCATGCAGGCTGGGGGGTCTATATGTGTATGTAAGACTATTGCCAGTGAAGGATGAGGCTGAAGTTAGGAATAAAATGGGGGTGAGTTAATGGGCCATGTATTGAAGGTGGGAGAGTACCTCTCCTGTGCTACCACTGTCTGAGCCAGAATGCTGAGAAAGCAATAATTTTAAATTTGAACCAGTTCTTCCAGGTTGTTATGAAGGTATCTTTGTCAAAGCATGCTGATAGAACATATTTTATTTAACAATTTTTTTTAGCTTGTTTCATTTTTAAAAACTTGTAAGTATTTGAATCTTCAGTATGAAAGCCTTCCTTTTGTACTCTGGCCCAGGGCCTCAGAATCTTAGAGGCAGGCTTACTAGTTGGTGTCTATTTTAATTAGTGTTTTCTCTGATTGGTAGGCATCTGTGTCATACTAGTCGTTAAATATTTTAAACATCACCGTTGCTTGTTTTTATTTCTTACAGCATAGATTCCCTAAAGTAGGAGTGCTTGGTAAACGAGTATGTATAATTCTAATTTTAATACATATTATATTATTCACATTTAACATCCATGAAATTGGGATGCATCTTACGACCAAAGGAAAGATTGCCTCAGAGTTTAATTGGCAGTCTTTTTCTTCCTTAGATAAAATAATGGTGCATCCTTCAATTGCTTTCTTAGATTTGATGAAATACAGTGTACCCCATGGTAGCAATTCCCATACCCATTCCCATATGCCCCTACACACAAATGTGTAGAAATTAAACAACATACTCTTAACCAACGAACTGAAGAAATCACAAGGGAAATTTGAAAATACATTGAGAACAATGCAAATGAAAACACAAAATACCAAAACATATGAGATGCAGCTAAAGTAGTGCTAGGAGGAAATTTATAGCTATAAGTACCTGTATTTAAAAGCAGATTTCTATAGCTATAAGTACCTATATTTAAAAGCAGATTAAAAAAAAAGGTAGTGTAAAAATTCATTAAAAGTAATAAAAGGAAATGAAACAGAATACAGAAAAACAATAGAGAACATTAATAAAACAAGATCTTGGTTCTTTGAGAGAGCAACACAATTGAAAAACTTCTAGCTTGAGTAAAAAAAATAAGACTTAAATTACAAAAATCAGGAATGAAAGAGAGGACTTACTACTGACAGTATGTTACTTACAGGTAACATATGTCACTTATGGGTGGCAGGATGCAACATAAAGGATGGTAAGGGAACACTATGAGAAATTGTATACTACAAGTTACATAATCTGCACGCATGGACAAATTCTTAGAAAGACACAAACTTCCGAAACCTAAGAAGAAAAAGATAACAGATCTCTAACAAGAGATTGTGTTAGCAAAAAACAAAAACAAAAACAAAAATACCTACAAAGAAAAGCCAGAACCAGATAAAGAGGACTTCATTGGTGAAGTCTACTAACTTTTAAAGAACCAGAAAAACACCAACAACCGATCTTGTACAAAATGGAAGAGGAAGGAACACTTTTGAACTTATTCCATGAGGCCAGTATTACCTTCATGTTTGACTTCTGCAATTACAAGAGGTGCTCAAACAGGACTCGTATTCATCTTTTGTTATCATTATATATTGAGTATTACAATTTTAATACAGTTTTTTCTTTCTTAAGTTGTATATACATTTTTGGCACCCTTTGTACATGGCATAATAGTAAAGATTATGAATTTGGGAACCACTGATGAGGTTTAAATCCTAGATCTGCCACTACGCAGCTGTGTGTTCTTGGGATAATAATAATATCCACCTTCTGGAGCTGATGTAAGGATGAATAGTATCTACATACGGACGGGTTGTTGGAAAGGTGAAAAAGTGTTCAGAACAGTACCTGGCACAGCATAAGCACTTAATGAGGGTTGGCTATTTTTACTATTCACTCCAATTAGTAAGTAGCTTGAGCAATTTAATAATTGAATTGGAGTTCAAAAGTTTTGGGGACAAACAGCAATTTAAGAAGAATGTCCTCTGCTCTGTACAAGCCAGGTCACTGTCAGCTTATGAGGCTGTCAGCAAGAAAAATGAGGATGGATTATTAATATACACTAGAAAATGTGTTCTTATCTCCAGGAACTATTGTTAGAACCCTGAAAGGCTTCTCTTCTTCAATATCTGAAAGACATTGTGGTCAATTAATTAGTTTTCTCAATCTAATTTCTAGTGTCAGCTGTGACATCACAAAGCAAGAACCCAGATGGCACCTACTGAGCCCTTCATCAGCATTTTTAGAACTGATGCCAAGAGGAAATGGGCCTGGCAGTCTAATCAAAATTTGCATGCTAACGATAGATCCCTGTAAATGAAGGTAGGCAGAAAAATCAATGAATTATGAGGTAACATTCTTCTACCAAAACTTTTACAGGTTTTAATAATAAAATAACAAGGACTGGGAATCTCAGACCTGAAGAATGTAAAACAAAACACAGCATGTACTTAACCACGGAGAAATAATTTCTGAAAAAAGAAACTCAAAAGGGAATTTGTAAACCCAAGTTAGCTTTCTATTTTTTAAAAAATTTGAGATTTTAGGGAAAAGTTAATGTTTTAAAGCAGACCTAGTTTTCACTTAAAATGCAAAACAGAATTCCAGTGATTTTAGTCTTTTGTAATCTGTGGGGAAGTCTCCCGGGAAGTATTGGATTTTTCACTGTTGCCACTAAGATGTGCCTCATCCACACTCTCCTTTTGTTCATGCTGCAGCTCTTAACCATCTGTCATGTTTTCTAAGGCGCCTAATAAACACATTCAGGTTAAACCATATGGTCATAAAACCTGTCATTCTGTGATAGTCAAGGTCTGGTTGTCTTTTTAATAGAAATACATTTGATAATTTGTACTTCTTTACAAAGCTTCATTCTAACCTTGGAACCAAACTTCAGTCTGACAATAAATTAGTTCTCAGTGCATATCTACGTAAAGTAAAATATCTGATAATAGATATTTTGAAGTGGCCAAATTGTTTCATTAATTTTGCTCAAATTCTATGATTAATGGCTTTTGAGCCATTAGTCATGTTGGCCTCCTCGGTTTTTGACTTCTTTGCTTCCAATACCTTTCCTTCAGTTATCCTCAACCACCCACTCTGATGCTTACAGCCGTGGGTTTGTCATCATCAAAACTGTAACCCTTGAGGCTCTGTGCCTGCACCTCAGCAGCTAGGGCGCCAGCCACATACACCAGAGCTGGTGGGTTGGAATCCAGCCCAGGCTGCCAAGCAACAATGACAACTACACCCCCAAAATAGCGGGACGTTGTGGCAGGAGCCTGTAGCCCTACCTACTTTGGAAGGCTGAGGCTAGAGAATCACTTAAGCCCAAGAGTTTGAGGTTGCTGTGACCTGTGATGCTACAGCACTCTATCCAGGGCAACATAGTGAGACTCTGTCTCAGAAAAACCAACCCCCCCCCCCCCCCAAACCTGTAACCCTCTGAAACCTTTCCTTGCATCATTCCACATCCAGCTCCTAACTGTGGGGCAACAATGTAATAATTCTTCTATTTTATCAAGATCTTCAATCCTCCTTTTTCACTATCCCTTTCCTCCCTTGTGTCTTGACTCTCCTCCTCACCCAGTGTAGAGTCACGATCTATACATCCCCTCCACTGGAAGCACTATTGTTTCATAGCCCTCCTTCCCCTTGGACTCACCTAGCAAAGTTCTATCCTTGCTTAAACTCCACCATCCACTTTCTCTCTCCCTGCACCCAAACAAATCTCTGAAGAGAAAATCTACCAGGATGATTGGTATCACTTTAAATTTATGGTCATAAAACTCAAGTACACCAAACCCTACTCAGTATTCCTTCTCTGCTGCTCTAAATTGTTCTCTCCAAAATTCCCCTCTCATCCCTTCTCAAGGTTTTTCCTGCTCTCTCCCGCAGCCCCAACCCTCCAGCATTAATATACTGCAAAAATCTTTTTTTTTTTTTTTTTTTTTTTTGAGACAGAGATTGGTTCTGTCACCCAGACTGGGCTAAAGTGATCCTCCCACCTCAGCCTCCCTAGTAGCTGTGACTATAGGTGCACACCATCATGTCTGGCTAATTAAAAAATAAATTCATAGAGTCTTACTTTTTGCTCAGGCTGTTTTCAACCCCTGGCCTACCAAAATGCTGGGATTATATGCATGAGCCACCATGCCCAGCCAAAATCTTCTGTTTTGTTGTTGTTGTTGCTACATAGTCTCCCTTTGTTGCCCTGGATAGAGTGCTGTGGCACCATAGCTCACAGCAACCTTAAAATTGTGAGCTCAGTGACTCTCTTGTCTCAGCGTCCTGAGTAGCTGGGACTACAGGCACCTGCCACAACGTCCAGCTATTTTTAGAGATGGGGTCTTGCTCTTACTTAGGCTGGTCTCAAACTCCTGAGCTCAAGCCATCCACCTGCCTCAGTCTCCCAGAGGGGTAGGATTCCAGGTGTGAGCCACCATGCTCAGCCTCAAAATCTGCTATTAAACAACAAATACACTCTCTGGTCTCCACATCTTCTTCCAGCTACTGCCTCATTTTTCTTCTTCCTTTCACTTCTCCCCTCTTTTCCTTTCCTCAACCCCTACATCTTTAGAGCGTGGCTGCCACCATTTTGATGCATCTGCTCCTGCAAAGGTCACCAGTGAACTCTATGTTGTTAAATCTAATGGTCAGCTTCTCTGTTACACCATATCTGACCTCCCAATTGAGACAACAGAGACAACTGACACTCCTCCTATGACAGTCTCTCTTTCCCAGGTTTCAGGGCCACTCCATTTCTTGCTTTTTCTCCTGCCTCGACCACTCTGTGTGGATCTTCTCTGCTAGATCCTCCTCCTCATCCTGACTTCTGGATGTTGGAGCATCCACAGTTCAGGGATCTGCTTTCTATATTCACTCCCAAGCTAATCTGCCCTCATGTAAGATACTAAATAAAATATGCAGAGATGAACCTTCAAGCAAAAGGGTTTTATTTTAGAGAAACATACGAACATAGACTTGCAGTCAGTACGTACACACCAGGGCAATTTCCTGATGTGTCCAAAGCACAGAGGAAATGGCTGGAGTTTTATGGAGAAAGGACAGACGGTTATGCAATTGTTTTGGTGCTAGTAGAGGAGCTCTGATAGGCAGATGGCAGCAATTACTAGGTAAAGGTTGTCTTCAAATCACAGCAGGCGGTTTCACTGGATCGGACTTGCTAGGCAGTTTTTGGAACAGGCATTTGTAAACCAAGCGCTTTTTCCTAATGGCCTCTCAACTCCATTTTAGTTGAATAACATAGAAATGACTCCAAATTAACTTTGACACATCTACGTATAATTTTTATGACCCCAGACCCACCTCTTCTCCAAACCCTACGCTGTTTACTTGACATCAAACCATCGGCAAGTTCAGTCAACTCTGCCTTCAGGATGTATCCAAAATGTGCCATGTCCTCTTTATTTCCCTCGTTGCTCCACCAATCCAAGCCACTGTGTTTATTTGTCTAGGTTACTGCAGCGGACATCTAACTGGTCACTAGAGTTTCTTTTCTTGCCTCTCTAAATAGCAGCCAGAGTGATCTTTTAAAAGTGAAATCTTTCTGTGATTTTTCTGCTTAAATTTCTGCAGTGGCTTTTGGTCACCTTTACAAAAAAATAGAAACTCCTCCCAGCTCACAAAATTTCACATCTGGCCTCAGACAGTCCCTGATCTCCTCCCCTGCCACCTTCCTTCCCCTTGGCCTTGAGTCACCTGCCTCACTGGCCCAGTTTCAGTTCTGAGAACATACCAAAATCTTTCCAGCCTTTGGGTGTTGGTGCTGGCCATTCCCTCCTTCTAGAATGTTCTCTCCTCTGATCTTTGTATAGTTGGCAAATGCTTGTGGTTAAAACCTGAGCTTAGATGTAATTATTAGGAAACTCAACTATAAGAAATATGAATAAAGCTCCCAATTTGTTGAGTGCTTGAGCAACTGAATATAAACATATAGGTAAGCTTTTTGTACTCTAAGTACTGCTTCAACATTTTTACTTTTGAAAATTTAAAATTATTCCAGAATTTAAATACTACTGCATTAAATTCTCACTTAAGGGTAGAAAGGTAGAAAATGATATCCTAGAAATTGTGTCTGCCAGTGCCTAGAGAACCATCTGAGGCCATAGTACTGCATTGCCAGATTGTGGGTCAAGTGCACCCATCTTTGTGATGGACGTTTCCCTGCCTGAAATATAGATACAATCACCCCTTGCTTAAGGAATGTGCATGTGTGTGCATGCATCTCTATGTCTGACAGCAAAGGAATTAAACATATCCTGAATCTAGGTAGTAGTTTTCTTTTTTTTCTCTAGAAAAATCCATAATCAGGTCATGTGCTCAGCATTGTCTTCCGAAATTCTTCTTCTCAAATTTGTAACTTCTCTTTACAATGGGGTGTATATTAGGTCATTTTTATGTAATTCCTTGTGAAAACAGATGAAGAAATATGGGCTGGCTTCAGAAATAATAAAGCGATATAAGAAATGACTCAGAAACAAGAGGAGAGCAAATAGAGGGGCAGGGAGGTAGAACAGTGTTGGCATTGTGGGTGGGGCAGTTGTTCACAGGGCTCGTACACATCTGGTATCCCAGGCCCTTGGAACAGTAAATGTTAGCAGCAACCCTTCCCGCCCCCTTGTCATTGTGCCAAGCACAAATGCCCACGCATTTTCAATCACCCTCTGGAGTGCTTAAGAATTAATACGTGGCACGGCTATTATCTTGGTGCTTTCCATTTTATAGTAGGTGTAACTTCAATGTGAAATTTGCTCAAAAGATAATTCATACAGTACTTTTACCCCCAAAGTTTTTATGTTATGCTAGTAGCCTTTTAGCTTAATGCTTTACACGATGCAACCTAATTCTGGAACACATTAAGTGTGTTAAGTGAGGGATAGATGTATGGGGATTTAAACCTATCAAATGGAATTGGAGAGAGGGACCCTTTTTGATAAGCAGTTTGAAGACAAAGTGCCACATCAATGTTCAACGATGTGATTACTGCAGTGGAGGCCATTATCACCTTTTTCCTTACTTATGAGAGCACAGTTAAAATTAGGGTTCTCTGTGTTTTTCTTAAAAGGGTGAGTTTAGGAAGTCAAATAAATAATTTTCTTAGCAATTACCAGGAAAAGGTATACTGATTTTACACACTACAAGGATACAGTGATAGGTAAGTACCTTCCAAAATGGTTCCCAGTGATTTCCACCTCCTGGTGTTCACACTTTTGGGTAACTCTTTGCTCTTGAGTGTAGACTAGATCTAGTAAGTTGCTTCTAATGAATAGAATATGGGGAAAATACTGGAATATAACTTCTGAAATTTGGTTACAAAAAACTAGGATTTCTGTCTTGTTCTTTCTCTTGCTCACAATTATGAAGCAAGCTGCCCCATGAGCTTCCCTGTGGAAAGGCCCATTTGGCCAGCCATCGAGGAACTGAATCCTCAGTGCAAATGCGAAGCATCCTGACAACAACCATGTGAGTGAGTTAGATATGGATCGTTCTCTGGTCAACAACATGATTACAGCCCAGGAGAGAACCTGAAGCAGAAGACCCAGTTAAACCACAGCTGACTTACAGAGACTGTGAAATAGGAAAAATTCGTTTTTTAAGCTGCCAAATTTGGGGATAATTTGTTACAAAGCAAATTAGCAGACTGCAGCAGACTGCTCTAAACAACAGGAAACACTTGTGATGTGATTTATGCTTTACAGTCTTTAAGACTGAAAAGCACTCAGATTTATATATTCAAATAAGGAGCAAGGCAGGGCCGAATAAAAAAACCTTCTTGAACATCTCTGGCAGAAAAAAGGCATAAAAACCCCCCCAAAGACATTATATGGTATGATGGCACTGAAGAGAGACCATATAGGGGTATAGTCAAATTACTAACTCCAGAAATTTGAACAAGTTGTATAACTTATTTGGGATTCAGTTTCTTCATTAAAAAGCTGGCAATGGCAGCTGGGCACAGTGGCTTACACCTCTAATCTTGGTACTCTGGGAGACTGAGATGGAAGGATGGCTTGAGGCCAGGAGTTTGAGATTAGCCTGAGCAAAAATGTGACCTGGCTTTACAAAAAATAGAAAAATTTGCCAGGTGTGGTAGTCTCTGATTGTAGTCCCAGCTACTTGAGGCTGAAGCAGGAGGATCACTTGAGCCCAGGAGCTGGAGGCTGCATTGAGCTATGATGATGCCACCATACTCTAGACTGGATGACAGAGCAAGACTCTGTCTCAAAAAAAAAAAAAAAAAAAAAAGGCTGGTGATGGGATTGGCCAACAGACTGTAAGAACTGTGTTAACATTCTATGATGCTATGATTCAAGGAATGCAGGCAGTTCCCACCCCCAAAATCTCTTTCCCATTTGCTGGAATCTCCTTCATTAGGTTCCTTGGTGTTTCCAGGGACTGTCCCTGAAGTTACTTCTCAATGGAAGAAATTTTGGATGGTGAAATGGATGGAGAACGAAATTCTATGGATTTATAGAAGCCCCTGAAGGGTAGTGGTGACAGCAACAAAGAACAATGGTTGATTTCACAATTTTGAAGACCTCTTCAAAATTCAGATATATGTGAACTGTATAACTGATCAGATTTACCCTCTTACCTTGGCTGCAAGAAAGCTCAGAGTAAAACTCAAGTTCAATCATAGCCACTATATTAAATTTTATGGGTCCTATATTTGTTCATATTCTTTTTCCCTGTCTAATTTATCTACTTCTCATTTACCACATGTCTTTTGTTGTAAGTCAGCTCAAATATTCCATGGAAAAAGTTGGAGGCATAAATAATATAATAGACACAAACATATATATTTATTTTTTTCTGTAATTGTGATAATACAAACACAGAAACATCAAATCTGTAGATCTACCTTTATCTTGACTATTTTCAAAATTTAAAGTTAATCTGGTTGGGGGAGGAACAAAGATTTAAATTAGCATAATTGGTAAAAAGCACAAGTTGGAAAAATTAAAAAAACACGAATTCCAACAATATTTGTACCGTTTTTATTTTGTAAAAATAACCATCTGAATGCATTTCCATAGTATATTACAGTTAAGTACTTCATTACATTATTAGAGCATTCAGCAGTTACAAAAGTATTAAACTGTGCTTGAGAAGATTCAAATTGGTTCGAAGTCATTCACTGAACTAAAAGTCATTTTCCTCATTTTTACAATCATGACACTTACCAGAGTCATTCAACTCCAATTTACATAAAAAAACATTATAGACAAATCCCACTGAAATCATCAAACAATTATTTTTATGCTGTTAAAATATGTTATGCAAAATATAACACTGGCACCGGATTTGTATCATCGTGCTTTGCAAATATATATTGCACATGCTAAAGCATAAAATATGTAGACAAAACTACCAAACAAAAGATATTTGCATTGAAGTTTTAGATCACTGCATAAGAAACGCATAGAATTACATTTTATACAAACACTCAGATTGTCACTATCTTAAAACGCTTTTCCCCTTTAATACTGACCTATGGTTTACGGTTTTGTAAGAAGAAAGCATTTTAGCACTGCAAAATCCAACATATTTTCCTATAGAAAACTTTAGCATTTTCATATTCATTTCAATGCAAGTAAAAGGGGAAATGGGAAAAAAGACACTTTTTACATTCAAAGAAAGGTTGAAATGAAAACTCACTGGTATCATATTGCTCTGATAACACGCACATGAAAAAAATACAAAACTTTTCACAGAACATTTTCAGAATATACAAATTTAAAAAGGCACTCTAACTTCATATTACGAGACAAAAAAGGGATAGGCTCTTCAACCAACACAACAGATAAACACACCAAGTTGCTCAACAGTACAAAGGACACTAGTGCAGCAAATCATTTGATGTTCTTGTTCTAATTGAATAATAAAATAATAAATGAAGCAGTGTTTACTGCCTAAAGTACCAAAACATACTATGGTGCCCTTTTAATAGTGAGAAATAGAAATCCCCTGAGCTATTTACTGTAGAATCATAGCGGATTGTAGGCAAGTTGGAGATCGTAACATATTTACCAAAGAGAGACAGACACGGGTGAATAGGTAAGTGCAATGAAACACGATCCCTGTGGCTGTGGTTAAAATACAGTTTAAAAATAACACCTTTAGGTAAAAGCACTCAGCAACCAAGACTCAATGAAAAACACAACATTTTCTGTTTGGTTTTTTTTTTTTTTTTTTTCCTTAGAAAGCTATGTTACAAACACAATTTTATTTCTAAGGGATGTAATCAAAACAAACAAATTATAGCTTTTAAAGTCATTTCTGAAAGAAAACAATTTGGTCTCGGGGAAGGGAAAAATAGAATGAAAGAAAGGGAGGGGGAGAAAGAAAGATATGTCAATTGATTCAAGGAACAGATTATTGTGATCGTGATTTCATTTCGCTCTTTTGTCCTCCTTCTATTGGTACGAGAGAGTGGGGGAAAGTCAAAATGCAGCTCCATGGAGATAATGTGTCATGGTCCATCACTGCTTTGCTGAAAGGGTCCTTGTACTCTCTGCTGCTCTACAGGAAAAACATTAACGCCACTTCACCATTAGAGCAGGCATTTTTAGTTCTGGTTTTAAATGCCAACTGAGCAAGATTTCCATTTATTTCTAGAAAAAGACACCGTAGTATATTGTGCTTCTTTAACATTAGATCTCCCTTATTTTCAGTGTTTTGGTAAAGATAAGGTCTTTATTGCTCATTAGCAGTTTATCTACTTTTTAAAAAGACATCTTTTCTTAACAAACAAAAAGGACAGAAGGAGGAGGGAAATACAATACCAAGAGTAAAAAGAAAATGGTGGCAGTGTTGAAAATTTTCAATAAAATTAATACCAGTTCTTAAGTCCTTTAAATAAGTTCTCATTTGTGAAGAATCCAACATGAGTTTTCATTAAATCCAGGATATTAAAAGAATGAGATCAAAGTTTTTTACAGCTAGATGAAAAATATAATACAGTGTCTGTATTTGATCCAGATATGACAGAACACTGTTTTAAAAATCTCTCACATACCCTATAAATAGGAATTTGGGGGATGAAAATGAAACCCATTATGAAATGTCAGAGAGTATGGTCCTAATTCAACATATTTCTTTCCTGTCTCTTCCTCAAGTGGAAAATAGCACTTGAGCTATTGATTTTTATTTCTCCTCTTGGCCTATGTACCCACACATTGACATCATTTCCCATTAGGTTACTGGGACCATGGAAGATTTTTCAGTGTATTTCGGGTAACTTCTGGATGTTTGGGGACCATCTTGTGTATATGGTCTACTACACACTTCCGTCTTCACCATGCAGAAGAGCATATAGACCGCAGTGTCTTCTAAGCTCTAAGCTGGCTCCAGACTGTGGGGGAGTGACGGGTGTTGTACCCCTCTCTAGACAACATGGAAGAACCTAACGGTCCACCAGAAACTTTAGCAGTAGAAATGCTGGGTCTGGCCCCAAGGCTGTTGGCTAGCCCAGGCTCAAGTGTGTTTTTCCACTTTTTTGTTATTCCAAATAAGATACATAGCAAATAAACAATGGATGTTTCCTTGGTATTTGTTTCATTTCAAATAAATATAAACACGTTCACATGAAAAGTGTATGAACATTTTCTCTAATTTGGCAAAAAATAAACTGCAGTCAACACATTTTCGGTTACAAATGTTACGCTGTCAACTAGAAATCTGTGTCATAAGAAATATAAAACACAACAAAGACTGTTACACCAAAAGATTACATTTTAACTCCATAGAAAAGCTACTTCAGTTCTCACTTGCATTTTGAAGGAAAAAAGTTTAAATCTTCCATTTTAGATTGAAGCATTTTGGTCCTCATGGATAGCTGGTTGATGAACTACATACATACACGTATATGTACATGTACACACACATGTGTGTACGTGCATAATTTTTAAAGAGTCTTTCATTCTTCTTTTTGTACAGCTGTTCCAGGTGCGGAACGGGGTCCATTTGACCTAGAAGCTTTGGCAGAGGGAGCAGACACAGTATTCACTATGCTGATTTCATCATCAAACAACTGGCAATTGGCTTTACTTTCTCTATCAACCGTTTCTACTTTCTGCTTTCACTTTCTTTGTTTCCTTTTGCAGTCACACTTTCATTCACTTGACGTGACTTTGAGAAGCTTATGGACATTTTACTATTGATCAACCATGCTGATGATTCTGGTTTTAAAAAAGTTAGTACATATTTTGATTTAAGAAAAGAATCAACAAGGAGTAGTTTCATGTTAAATTTGCATACTGTTTCAAAGTTTTGGTGCAATATAATTGTCATCTGAAATGTTATTAGATTTGGTTTCAATCACTTGGGTGAAAATTAGTTAACAGGCTTGTTATGGGGAACACTTGGGCACTACATTTGTGTTAAACGAAGAAAAGCAAGTTCAGTTTTTCAATTCATCTGGCAACTTTAACAAAGATCCTCAGAAAGTAGTTCTGGATATTTAAGTGCTTATTATAGAGAGGGTATGAATAGCTGGACTCCCTTAAAAAGATTATTACAGGCATTATTTCTGAAGATGAACACCTTTACCTTTGGCTTCTAGTGAGGAAGTAAACATCAAAGTGAGACGAGGTTGGAGGCATTTCTGTCTACCTCTTCCCTCCCCTCCCAGAGGATGTGAATGTCACATTGATCTACTTCTGAGAACAGACTGCTGAGTATATGAAAAAAATTCTTTATAGAGAACGGTTGCCTCTCTGTTGCATTATCCCCAAAAGAAAAGGAATTAAATACATTTTCTATTCTTTACTTAAAATGAGAGGTAGACTTTCACAGAAGTATCTTAGATCTAAGGAAAACATGAAACAAAACAAAATCGGGGCCCATCTGTGTGCATGTTTCACTCAACCACCTCTCTAACCTCTCTTGGTTTGATTAATTCCTTCTCTACTGGCTTCTGGAAGCCTGAGCCCCAAATAATACCTGAACACAACATAAACATGGAATTCAAGCTTCTTTCCCTTCCTCCAACACAGGTGATCAAGGAAAAGCTTCTACAGTCCAAAGTCAAAACGTTTCTGAATCAGAATCATTTTCATTGTACCCATCCTCCGAGCCTACGTTGTTACTGCACAGGCTAACCATGCTACCCAGATTGGAGAGGGTCGTCCTGCTCAAATTGTCTTTTTTAAAACAAACGAAGTTGACAGCCGTCATTGTATTGGAAGGAGAAAAAGGCATCATGGTAGCCAAAATGAGGGCCAGGCAGTCAGCCACGTCTTTGTTAGGAGCGCAAGCCAGGGCCGGGGTATGACCTGGGCGTAAATGCAGACAAGGCGGTGGTTAGTCCGGGGGTCCGGAGGCACGCGAGCATTCCACAGTACATCTCAGATGATCTCAAAGGCAGAGATGTATGTTGAGTTAGAGATCATGCCGGGTAAAACGGGGAGTTACTCTCCATAGTCATGCTAGGGGTGAGGCTCCAGGGAGAGGGAGTGGGGAGACATTCTGTGGAGGGTTTTTTGTTTCTGTTTTTTCCAGCTCACATGACTACAGCAAGCACCACATTATCCAAAGTTAGGCAGGATTCCAGCCTTCATCTAGTGAACAGAAACATGAGGGGGCGGGTGTGGGACACAATACCACACAAAACAGCCACAGGACACACCAGGAGGATGTTTCCACTCAAGAGCGAATGCACACCATGAGCCTCAGGCCTGGGCCCGAGTCGGACTCTCATTCTGAGAACAATGACTTTGCATTGTTAGGAAATTGTGTGTCAGATTAGAAAAGATAGCAAAAATCACAGGACTATAAAAGTGAGCAAAGTAGTTTTGTCACTTTATATATACTCTCTCTATAAAGTGTACACCAATTAACTGGTTTTAGAAAAATGGAATCATTTGAGTAGATCAGATACAGGAAGGCACTGGTTGTGTGTGATTAAAAATTTACAATCATTTAAGAGAAATTTAACAGAAAGTTAAGAAATAGCCACTCCACCAACCAAATCTGAATCTGAAATGTAAGAACATGACTATGCTGGGCCACAATTGGAGTCATGTCATTCTCTGCGGTTTAGACTTGCTGAATCCAGTCCTCATGAGCAAACTGCCTTTACACATAGATGGGTCAATTAAGGGGAGGTCAATTAAGAAGTCTTTGATTTAATTGCTCCTTCATCCAACCTTTATTCCACTGGCCTGAAAGGGTCAGCCTCCTTCTCTGCTGGCCTGAGTTCCTACTACCCATTGTGTAGGGCCCTCACTCAGTCACTCAGAACTGTCTCAATGAACTTTAACACTTAGACCTGCTTTCCTTCCCTGCCCTTTTAAGGGATTATTATTCTTTCTGGTATGAAAACAAAGATGAATGGACAGCTATCTTAGCCTTCCACCCCATAAAGGCCAGTTAAGGAATCATGACTGTACCCCTGGACAAGTTGCTCCCATAGGGTCCCCCACCTTTGGGGTGCAGCTGAACCCTGACATAGGCTGCAGTTCCACTGACCCGGGGGCTCTTGTTCTTAAGGTTGTGTTTGGCCAAACAAATCTCAGATGTAGCAAATTTACACCAAAGAAAGGCAAAACTAATTCATTCTGTTCTCTTGGGTCATTTTGGAGATAAACTGTGGGCCTCTGCATGCCAGCCATAAGGTACATTGTGGTGATAAGATGGTGAGGGAAGGTGAGGCAGGAAGATCAAGGAGATGGAGTAAGAGAGAACTTTCTGCACTTCCTAGATGAGTCAGGCTGGGATAGAGCAGGGTACATGCTAGGATAAATGGGGCTGCAGAACCAACACTAATCAAAGTTAGCTAATGATGTCAGTATGGCTGCTTACTTCTGAGAAATAGGCATGAGCTGCTAATTCCAATACCTGTAATAAGCAGTTAATTGAGTTACATTAATATATTACACTACTTTAATTAAATGCCACAATTAATGCCATATTTAAAAATTACTTAATTCATAAATATCCAGACATTCCCTTTTTTTGCTCCCCAAAGTTAATAGGCATTCTGCTTAAAATGGCAGTTAAGTACAATTCCTGTATTCATTATCTTTCAAAATTTCTAAGGAAGGAAAGTACAAAGCTTCTGTTAAGAATTAGCTCATTTAGAAAAGAAATATATAGATCAGGAGAAGCTTTCAAGCACAGACATTAATTAAGAAATTTTACTCTTGTTCCCCAAATTTCCATATGGAGAATATGAGTTCTGATCCTTACTTTAAAAGGAAAAAAAGGTTTGGTCTCAGAATGAACTGAAATACGATCAAAGACCTAGGTTTATATTTGGGCCCTTGAGCATGCACTAATGACACGTGTAATCCCTAAGTCTTCAGCATATGTGGTTAGAATTGTGAATGCCAAGTTGAAAATTTTTTGGTATGTCTAAAATAGCTTAACCATCATGCTGAGGAGTTAGAGGCCAGCTGCTGACATCACATGCAGAATGGACAGCACTGGTGGGCTACAGGTAGACCATGTGATTTACAAAAAGACAGACAGGACAAATTATCCTCATTTGATTTTCACACAAATAGAACTTCCAAGGGGGAGAGAATTCTCACTGCCTTTTTAACTAGCTCATGTCTTTCTCATTTTCCTCAGGCTTAACAGCATATGGAAGGTACCTGCATCGACTGTTTATTTTTACCACTTACCATTTTCATCTACAGCAAGGACACAGGCCCCTTTGGCCAGCAACTCCTCAACCACCACCTTCAAGCCATTGCGTGCAGCAACATGGAGGGGTCTAAAAACACAAGACCGAGTATCAGTCATGACACGTATTTGAAAGAATGTGGCACTTTGGTTAGCCCATGTCACTAAAGGAAGGAAGTACTTAATAATCTAAAAATAGTATGTGGATTTTTTTTTTTTCTGAGACAGAGTCTCACTCTGTTGCCTTGAGTAGGGTGCTGTGGCATCAACATAGCTCATAGCAACATCAAACTCCTGGGCTCAAGCAATCTTCTTGCCTCAGCCTCTTGAGTAGCTTGGACTATAGGTACCAACTATAACACCCAGCTAGTTTTTCTATTTTTAGTAGAGTTGGGGTCTCACTCTTGCTCAGGTTGATCTTAAACTCCTGAGCTCAAGCAATCTACCTGCCTCAGACTCCCAGAGTGCTAGGATTACAGGTGTGAGCCACCGTTCTTGGCCAGGCCAGCATATGGATATTTTTACTGCTTATGAAGGTATTTGTTGACCAGATGTTTTCCAGGTGCTAATAATCCTCCTGTTTTTACACGTTTGGCCCAGATTTCTCTGCAGATACTGCAAATATTCTGCATCTCAAACAATCTCAATGACAAGACATTGGAAGACAGAGGAAGAACTCAAGCTCTTCTGTGTTTTGTAGAAGGTTCTTTATCATTTGATTTCTACTACAGTAGTTGAATCACTGTCTCACACAGCTCATTAATAAAACTGGCATTAATATTATCCATATTTATATAATTTCAAACTTCTTTGTTATTGCTAAATGCACACAAATGTTTTACGAAACTTATAACACCTTAAGAATAATGCCAAACTCAGTATATTGTGCTATATAATGCTTAAGAATCTTTTTTTTTTTTTTTTTTTTTTGTCACCCTCTGAGGAGTGCTGTAGCATCACAGCTCACAGCCACCTCCAACTCTGGGCTCAAGCAATTCTCTTGCCTTAGCCTCTCGAGTAGCTGGGACTACAGGTATCTGCCACAAAACCCAGCTGTTTTTAGAGATGGGGTCTTACTCTTGTTCAGGCTGGTCTCAAACTCATGAGCTTAGGCAATCCACCTGCCTCAACCTCTTAGTATGCAGGATTACAGGTGTGAGATACCACATCTGGCTTAAGAATCTCAAATAAAAAAATCCTAATATTCCTTTGCCTTTAAAATAAATGCATAAATAATTTCCTAAAACAGAAAATGGAGCAGCTTTTAGATCTTTCACACTGAATCATATTAAAATATAATTAAGACAAATAGCTTAGCAACTCTTCAAATGTTTTCTGGGAACCTGATTTATAAAACTGTCATTTTCTAGTCAGAATACATAATGCTAATGCATAATACAAATGGTTTCCCTAAATATGTCAGTCCATAAGCCCTTGAGATTCTTCTAACAGCCTACTAAATTTATAATGTTACACCAGGAATACTGCAAAGAAAACACAGATGTCACAAAATACTATGAAGACATCAAAATAAGAACTCTAACTAAAACTGTCTAGCTTGGTCAGCATTTGTAGGGAAGTAACTGTCAACTTCAGCCAGGGGAAGCCAGGTCTGCATTTCTCATCACTGTTTCCCCGGAGCCAGCCTGGCACAGAGCAGGCTCTTAATATTTGTTGAATAAATGACTATGATTTTAGATCTGAGTCAAACTTTAATAGTTATACTTACGTCTGCAGTGCATTATTTTTTGCATTAATAAGGCTCTCATCTTGTATCTTGTCAAGTATTAACAAGGCACATTTTTCATGACCCTAGTAAAGAAAAAGAATGATAAGAAACATGGGACAGAGACACAGAAAAGTTCCTGGAAAATTACTTCATTATGCCTTAAATTGAAAATGAACTTCCTCTGCCTAAAAACATTCTATGTGTATAAGACTATTTTTGGAGTAATTTTTTTGTTCTAAAAAGCAAATTGGCCCAAGATACACTGAGATTCTGAATAAGGTCTATTAGAATTTGGTTAACATAAGTCTGGTCTAAAATATTAATACTTCTAAGATAACTTTTAGAATGAATGTCCAGAGAACTAAAGCAGATACTAGCTTCATTAGGTCACCTGGTAAACAGGGAGTAGAATAAGGAGTATCCTTTAAATCCTTCAACATTACTTTTTAAACATACATAAAAATTTCCTATCTCAGGCCTTCAATTACCACTTCAGTGAACCATTTATCCTTAGAATTCCCATTCCTATTATCTGTGTCACTCATCATCATTTATTGCCTTATATTGTGAAAAGACCCTATTTTGGGATGGCTTATTCTTTTCTTCTCAACCAGGAAAAGATATTTCTCTGTATCTTATGATAATAGATGGTTGATCATTCTTGAAAGCAAATTGTTAAGTCAGAGATCCTTCCATGACGTCAAGCCTAGGGCACTTTTAAGGGGTTCATGGCTTCCTGAAAGCCCTTGCTAATCAACATGTGGCCCACAGACCAGCAGCATCAGTATCTCCTGGGAATTACAAACATTGAATCTCAGCCCTTACCCTAGACCTAACAAATCAGAATCTATAATTTCACAAAATTCCCAGGTGATTCATTTACACCACCTTACTAAATATAGAATATAAATGTCTTAACACAATAACTAAGAAAATGCCAGGAAGGCTATGTTAACCAGTGTGATGAAAATATGTCAACTGGTATATAAAACCAGTGTATGGTGCCCCATGATCACATTAATGTACACAGCTATGATTTAAAAAAAAAATAGAAAAAAGAAAAACACTGCCCTTATCTTCACTAAAATACTACACCTTAAAATAAACTGCATAAAAGAGAGCACTTTTGTATTTTCCATGGGCTTCCCAGAATGTGAAGTAAGAAAATGCAAGCAAAGAAAGGACTGGCTAAGACTTTATGACACCACTTTAGCACTTTAACTGTGTTAAATACGATGATCAGTGGTACCAACTGGCTTCATATTATAATGCCACATGTGAGAGACTGGGAGACCCTTAAATACAATTTTGGAAATGTCCATGGAGGCTGCATTCTGATGCTGGGGGAATATCTGCTGTTGTGATCTTCTTAGAGGACTATTTGGTTTTAAAAATCTTCCTATCCTTAGACTCAATAATTTTGCATGAAGAATTCATCTTAAAGGATTCTTGGTGTGTGTCACACTTTCTGGGGGCAAGACATGATTGCAAGAGGGACTTTACCTAA